>VYXD01009374.1:139355-227296 GCA_013397195.1 Hylia prasina | reverse complement strand
AAAAAAAAAAAAAAAAAAGGAAAGAAAGAGAAAAAGAAAAAAGAAAAAAAAAAAAAGGAATAAAAGAAAACCTAAATCTGCAATTCAAAGGGGACTTTTCCCTTCCTATGCATGAATTGCCTGGTTAGGAATAAAGCAAGATCCATGCCCTAAGCTCTTGACACAGGGCAGGCAAAAGTAGAAACCCTCCCTGCAGAGAGAGACATGGGAGAGTAGCCAAAGCCCTGGCGGGATCACAGAGGCTGCTCCCACCCCTGAGCAGGACACAGTTCATCCAAACAGGGCAGTTGCAGGTCTCTGGGTAATGCATCTCTGGGCAAACCCAGCAGAACCAAGGCAGCAAGAAGAGCAGCAGAAGGCACTCCAGCTGACATCAGGCAGAGCTCGGGGGCACATCAGGCGGGCCCGTCGGGAGCACAGGGAAAGGCTCAGGGGCTGCGTTGGGATGCTGGGCTATCCCGAGAGCCGCCCTCCACAGCCCTTACATGGGGAGCAGGACCTCGCGTCACACCCCACTCTCCTGTTACAATTTCGCAGGGTCTATTCCTCTGCAAACCAACCTACAGCCAGCGCCAGCCGCCCAACAGGGCCTGTGCACACCCGGCGGCTGCCTTCAGATTGCCCAGAGCTCTCTGACCAGGCGCTGAACTGCGGGCGGCAGCAGCTCCTCCGAGGGGCTGGCCGGGAAACGCTCCGGGTCTAAAGCAACCACTTTAATTCCCCACCAGCATCCCGCAGCCAAACAAAACCAGGGCAAGAATTTGCATACATCAGTGGGAGGGGGAAGGCAAGACGCTCAAAGGACTAAATAATTTATCTGCCTCCCTTACGGATGCTGACATTTTTGACACACGTTAAACATTAATGAAAATCATTTTATGGATGGCTGAGTCATGCCAGTCAATGGATAATCTCCTGCCTCTCCACCTGCCCCTTTCACCCTCCTCTGGCTGCTATCGCAGAGTGCAGCCACTTGTAACTCTGCCCTCTCAAAGAGGCCAGGCTCCCCCAGATGCCAAAGAGCAGAGCAAAAGCACCGAGGGGGCTGAACAGACCCCAGTGAACACATGGATGAGAACCGACCCCACGGAGCCCTAACCCCGCTGCAGTTAAATTCACAAACCTGCTGTTTTGTTAATTAGCTAACACGAGATGCTGTGAATCATTTTGGAAAGCAAATTACCTCCCTGATTTCCAAAAGCTTCCTAGCCGCATTTCTTTTTTTAACTTACTATTTTTTCCTTCTTTCAACGTATAAATGCCAATTAAATTACTGCCTGCCTCTGTTTAATCTAATGTTAGCCTACTCATATTTTCAGCTGCTCCCTGATGCCAGTATGGCCCCTTATGCCCAAATCTCTTTAGCATGGTAGTATAAATGTTTATAGCCCTAAGACTTAGTGCTGTAAGAAGCTTGACATTTTTGTGCTAATAACCTGTGATGTTATTGTAATGCTGAATTCAAAAGGATCACCAATAGGTTGAAAATGCAGCTTTCCTTAAGTTTGTTCCAGCTAAAGGCACATATAAAGAGATGACTGGGATTATAGTCTCACGAGCTGTCTGGATCTCTTTCTGGACAAGAAGCCCTTACATTTGCTGAAATAATACTCACCAGAAGGTAATGTTACAAAAAGGGCAGGTTTCAAAGACAGAGGGGATATGCATTCAATCTCATCTCATCAATCATAGAATCATAGAACCACTGAAACTGGAAAAGACCTTTAAAAGCATTGAGTCCAACTGTTAACCCAGCACTGCCAAATCCATCATTAAACCCACTGGGCTGTGATTCCAGATACCAGAGTTACCAGGAATATGTTCTCCATCCCAGACATACCTTTCTTTATGGAACAGGCTAAAAGATTATCACCTAAATGCAGCAAATTGCCTTCTTTTCACTAAGGGGGAGCTCAGAGCTGCATAAATAGCTGGCTACAGGTTAATGAGATCTGACTGATCTCCAGAGGGTGCAAGCTGCTGCTCTATAGATCCCGGACAGCTGGAGTCAGATGACCATCCAACTCCTCCCTGAAACACAGAGAAATAGTCTGGGGCCCGTTTTCCAGCCCACTGCCAGGTTGCATTTTTTCCTTCAATGGAAGTGACAGAAGTGCAATATATTGGCAATGATATTTTAATTTCACAGATTGAATTATAAAACCCTTTTCCCACACACATATTCCCTTGTTCTGAACATATTTTACTGGTTGGTGGTTTCACTGAGCAGCATGCTCTGCAAAAACAGCAATTCCAGGTAGGAGGAAATTGTCACAGTCAACGTACCAGTAACAGTCCACCAGGTTTACTAGGTGGGTTTCTAAAGATAGGGAAATTATATTTTGATCTGAGACGATCTATTGCAGCCTGTAGAACCTCGATGCAGGCAGCTGTTGAGCCTCCCTCAAATACAACATTGTGGAGCAGACCCCAATCTAAACCAAGGCAAGTCAACCAAAGGACATTTAATACCTTCAGTAAATAACAAATGAGGAGAAAACACAGTTTCTCCCACACCTGCTACTGCAGGTGAGATTTCACCCCTTTGGCTGCAGCAGTTTTAATAACCCATTTTTATATTTTTTCCCAGCCAAGAGTTGATCCTGAATAAACATCTCATGCCAGGCATCCCTGCTCTCCCACACAAACATGCAACCACACACACCTTCGTATCTTTGGCTTCTAGCTTTACTGATAGAAGAACAGACCATGTATGCATTTCCAACCTACAACTCCTCCCAGGGTTTCCATGACCTTTTCCTGCAAGCTCCAGCTCTGCTGCTGGAATGACTTGTCCATTATGTTAGTTGTTCAGTAACTCTTAGGCACTTAACACTGCTTTGAATAAACAAGTCACAGTCAGAAGTCAATGAAACATTAGGAGCTATGACAAATCAGAAATAGCAAACTGCACAAAGGAAAAGCAAGAAATGCAGTGATGTTTTTCTGCCTGCTCACAAAGACTGGCAGAGTGGAAGATGGATTGGAGAGAACAGATTCATCACGCTTTGGCTTCATTACTATAATAATTAATTTATATTAGCAGGTGCACATTAAGAAGATCTGTTTCCACCCCTCTGCCACCACCAGCTGGTGCAACATGCGTGTGTCAGTCATGGGAAAGAGTAGTTGTGCTGATGCCCCTCACCATTTCTTACGTCTGCCTCCTGCAGCTTTGTTACAGGTCCAGTCAGCAGCACTGGTAGAGATGCACAAACACATCACAGAGAGCAGTTTTACCCCAAAGTGCTTAAAGTGACCAGACCCAGCTATGGTGAAAGACAACCAGATGCATAACTTCATTTCCCATATTTCATAGGAGCTGACTGATGGCAGAGTGCAGGTGTCATGGCCAGGTATTTGATAAAGGACATTTATATTAGCCTTTTATAAACCTGATATTTATAAAACTGCCCTGGAAAATCAGCTATGATGTTCCACCCAGAGCTTTTGTTCCTAAGGAACATAGCGTGGAAATGTTCATGAGTCCACAGATCTCTGGTTCTCATCCAGTGGATCCCACTGCAGGATTTGGCCCAACATCAGAGTTCTCAGATGCTTCTTGGAACTGAGAGGTCCAGAAAAATATCCTCTTGATAATGCCTACTTGGATCTTGTGATCTGATGGAAATTCACCCTGTGGAAATATGTCTACCCCCTCTCTCATTTTTCCTAGGATCAAATGTTGTGATATCCATTTATAGCAACTCCAGAAAGCTGAGATACATGACACTGTCTACTAATGAAAGCTGCAGGATAAAGCAATAATGACATCTTGGGAACAAAAAATGCATACTGAAATATTATAGAAAGTTATCAGGCAGAAGACATACAAAATTCAATTTTCTGAGTGGTATACTGGCTTAAATGATACAAACAATCTTTTCATGGCCATCCAATGGAGCTTTTTTGCAAACGTTTTGTGAACTTACGCACAGAGAAAAAAACAAAGAGATAAATAAGCAGTGTCATCGTCCCCTGCACTGAAGTGCTACAGTTTTGAGCACACTGCCTGCTATAAGACTACTGACAATTAAGGATGTATCACCCTGAGCTGTATCTCTGTCTGCACATTACCACATGTATGTCTGATCTGCCCATTACCACTGTCCTCTACCCCACAGCACAACCATGCACTTCATGGAATAAATATCCATTGAAGCCAAAGTGGCAAGTCAGCTGAGCACATAAATTGCCCAGGTTCTACCCGGGGACAAGAATAATTATCTTTCCAAATCCACTTTAAAACCCTGACTAAAGAATACTTTCTGAAGAGGTCAAGCCCTGATGATAGCTAATACTTTCAAATGAATCTTTGTTATTGCCCAAATACAAAGAGCTGTTTTAAGGCATCATGACAGCAGAATGCCTCTTCCAGGAGAGCTCACCCGCATTTCTGCGGATCATCACTTAAGTGTTCCGTAAGTCATACGACTTTCTGGCTTTGAAAGATTGCCCTTTGATGTCCAACAGGCAGATGTCAGCATTAAAAGAGAGGGGGTAAAAAAACCCCAAGCTATGCACAGCCAGCAGTAATCAAGAGAAGAGCAGTGAGCTTGTCTGTGGAGACCAAGCAAGCAGCAGAAGCTGAGCTACCTCCTCACCCCTTTGCTTCCAAAACGTGTTTAGCAATAGCATGGCTACAAAAGTGCCAGTAAGGTGAAGGGCCCTAAGTCACCAGTACCTGTTCAGTTGCTCTGTAACCACTTACAGCACCACTAGTTCAGGAGCACCCACCACGGATAGAAATCCAGCAAAATAGTGCACTTGAAGCCATAACACCAGTTAGTCCCTCGGGTGTCACACTGTTTGGGGAACAGTGCGATGCAGCTTACACTACCACTGTCACTGCTGTTCCAGGGATAAACAGAAGGCTTCTGTCATCACTGTTTTCAATCCAGTCCTTTTCATAAGCATTTCCATTCAACTATAATGATTGTTTTGTTACGTGTGGTTCTACTCGGAAAACTGACTCCATAAAAACAGGATCATGGAGTTCATGTTTATTGCATCTCAATGATTTCCAGATCAAATGCAGTCAGTTTACAAGTAAAAAAGATGTTTGGTTTGTTTTTCCAACTACCAGGTCTACAAACTCATGCTGGGATCTAGAAGTTAAGTTGTCATCTTTTTGGCTTGTAGAATTGCAAGAGGAATGAAAAAGAAATCTGTTCGCCTGGTCCTGGAGCAGCTGTGTATTTCCAGCTTCAACAGAGATAATAAGGAATAAAAATGAAGACAATATTTTCAAACCCACTTATCTAATTCTGCACTTCAGGGCTCCAGAAAGGTAATCTGATTTTTAAAAGCTACTCCAAGGGCAATTCAAAGTGACAAGACTTAAGTACCACTTCAAATTTTACTGCATATTTAGGTACATAAATAGTATATGCCTAACTTTAGACACCCATTTTTCAAAACTGTTCCCTTTAATTTAGTCAGCAAATTAATCAGATTTGCATGTGATTACACATAGATAGCAGATCATTTCTGTAGGAAGGTGTTATTTTTATATAGACACTTGTCGGAGCAGAATTTCATGCTAAACTAAAATTTATGAGTCCGCAGGTTGAGTCGACATTAACTATTTGACAGCTGCAAATTACTGCATAACAGACATGGCCAATTTGCTTATAGAGACCCATGTGCTCACATGTAACTTAACCATTCCTCAGCTGTCTGTCTGCAAACCCCAGTGCTGTAGGGTTAGCAGGTTTCCCTCACGGCAACTCTGACAGGTGGTAATCAGGTTTCTGAGCCCCATTATCCTGCACATGAAAGAAACAAGATGTTCTAGGGGCTGAGGAACAGATTAGCTTCCTACCATGTTGACATACAGATACTCTAACTCTTTGTCACATCTTTATGAGTTCCCTACAGCAAAAATTTTCAGCCATGCCTTGGCTTCTCATTTCATCCCCCAATACATCCAGCTCTTTCCTCTGAGCTCCTGTGCCAAATGGTTTTGCATGCCAGTCAGACATATACCCACAGGGCTTCTCTGTGGATCCCAATGTGATGGTCACCTCGAGCCTTGCAAAGGGTTTGCAGCAGCATTAGCTTTGAGGTGTTTGTGAAACACAGATTCATGTGGGTAAACTGAGGGAACATTTGTTCCATTACCCAGTTGTCACGAAGTTTTCCTTTGTGTACAGGTGCACTGATGCTGACCCCATCCAGATCTGTGCTTTGCCTCCTCCATCCTTGTGCCTTAGGGAGTTAACGACAAGGTCTGATGGCAACCAAAGAGAAAATGCATAAGAGCTTACAGGAAAAAGTGGGCTGAAAATAAAGGCTGGGAATGTGGCCAGCATTCGCAGATGTACTGAGTTAGCAAGTTCTGAGGAACGTTCCAAAACATTAGCACGTGTTACATACCCATCCTTTCTTTCCATGCTGGATTCATAAGCCAGAGGTGCCTGCTGGCAAGGGCAGTCCTGCCAGGCCATCCTTGCAGCTTTACTGTGGCTTTCCTCCCCCTGGTATCTCCCTCCAACAAGGACAAGCAAGGGTGTTTAATTAAATCCAAATGGTAACATTTTTAGCTAAGTGTAAAACTGTTGATTTGGAAAGCAGCACGGCTGGCTTTCATCATTAGGGAACACTGTGATCAATGTAACACCAGGCCAATTATGGCTGTTATGGTGCTAAGAGATGTATTTCTGTTCTCTGGATCTCTTTATGTATTCAGGTGTAAACTAAGCAAGTGCAGCCTCAAATGCTAATTGTGCTGCGTAGGGCATACTCACTCCCAAGGAGTCCCTACAGTCACGGAACCTTTTAGTGCCAGGCAATTCCCAATCCTTTCCCAGCCAGCCCCAGCCAAGGTCTTGCCCATGATGATGAAATCTGCCTGGAGATTTTAGAAACTCACAGTCACACAAGGCAAGGCTGCTGCTCCTGCAACAAGCCACTGCTGACTTGCCTTCATAAACTGCCAAGGGGGCTCTGAAACAAGCACAGTGAGAAGGAATGGGTGTACTTGTGGCTCACTCCGTCCTCCAGATGATATTTTCCCAGCAGTAGTCACAGCTCGTGCTATTTGAGTCATCCTCATCTGAGAATGCAAATAGTTCCCAACAGGCAGGCTGAGAGCTCGGCTTCTGTCCCAGCGCTCCAAGCTGAGCACAGTCCTGGAGAGTTACGGGCTGCTCCATGTCGGGGAACGGCCTCCTACACATGGCAGGGAAGGATGGCAGACAATGAAATGCTTGGGGCTGGAGGGAAAATTGAGCCCTCACAATCCTAGTGGCTTTAGATTTGGGATTAAACCCTGTCCTTTATCATGCTGATGGCAGAGAGGAACGGCACTTGACAGTATTCAGAGAATTGCAGATTTAGCCCACTGAAACCATCCTTCAGCTCTGCACTTCTGTGTGGCTTTCATCATGGTCTCTCTGCAAATTATTTTAATTCTTTATGAGAATAAATGGATTTGCCTTGCCATTTACAGCACAGAATGTTGCATAGTTGAATTTTCATGAAAAAATAACATTTAATTGGAATCTAAATTGAGTAAATTCAGATATCTGAAAGCAAAAGCAGCATATTGTGGAAAGTTGCAATTATTCCAGAAAACAACAAAAAAAAGATCCAGAAAATTCAGAACTGAGTTAAATGTAAGAGCAAACCACTATGGCCGAAGTATGAAAATAAGTGTTTAGGCAAACTAGCAACAATGCAGAGTCTCCAGGAATATCAAGGAAGGAGTACACACTATGGCTAGTGGACAGTACTGCTGATAGCTGCAGATTAAATTGATATTGAAAGCCCTTTGCAGATTAAATTGATACTGAAAGCCCATTTCATTTTTTATCTTTCCCTTATTAAATTATTTTAGGATGAGAAAAAAAAGACCACATATCTGTCAGCTAAGAGTAACACAGAGGTATGCTACATTAATCTGGCAATAAAGCCATCATGGACAATCCAGGGGATAAAAGCCTCAGGATGCATATCTTACTCAAAGTTGCTTATAAATTAATTTAGCCCAAGAAACAGTTACTGCCTTATAAACATGGGCTGTTTCTAACAATTAATTTAACTGTTATCCTGTAAAAAAATAGCAGATGATGGAGATAACAAGACATCAGTGCAGGTCCCAATCCATTTTTGTGGCTCATTTCAGAAAACTCTCTAGAAATTAACACTGAATCTACACTTACATTTTCCTCCTTGGAAGGAAACAGCCTTCCCTTCCTTGGTGTACCCTCTCTGAAACCCTGTGAAGAGGGTAACCCATGTCACAGTGAGGCAGAAGAAAGCTGCAGGTGGTGCAATATGCGAAACCTTCCCCCAGCACCATGTGGCTGGGGTCTTGCTGTGCTAGCTCTCGTCTCCAGGAAGCTCTGACATTTTCCTTAGTGGTCCCAAGATGAGGATGGATAATGGTTCCCAGGGTTAGCCAGAAACATTTGGGTTTTAATCCTGGCCAGTGACTTAACTTGTAATCACAAGCAAATCGTGCAGTCTTCCAGCATCTTGGTTCACCCATATGCCGGGGACAGCATGTTTCCTTGCCTCCCCAGAGCAGCTACAGAGCCTGGAAGCAGCATCTTGTCTTTCCACTGGCCAAGAAAATTTCTTACCATCAGTGCTAAGTGGGTGTTTTCTTCTGTATCGTTTGCTCAGAGGGAAGTTAAAAGGCAGAAAGCAAAGATATAAAGCTGTTCTTGAAAGAAAGCATCCATCTCTAAAAAAGTGAGAAAATATTCAAGTGCCACACATTAGCACTGCTGCCAAGTGAAGTCTTGAGCAATTAGTCTGCTGATTGCTTGAACTTCACTGGGTGTAATCTAATTTACCAGCAGTGCAAGCCTCAGTATGTTTCCAGCACATGGTGGTCAGAGAGAGCTACACCCAGATGCCCCACTGCCCTGTTCTGACCCAGTGAAGACCTTCAGTTGCAACCCAGCACTCAGTGCAAATATTTAGTGAAAGAAGTGAGAGTGGCAAATACTGCATTCAGAAATTCAGAAAAAAAAACCCACTTGTCTGAGTCATCCCTGAGCTTTCAACACACACATCTGAGCAGGGCTGATCCTATTCTGGAGCAGCCACCACACTGTTGGTAGATCTGTACAGCAAATCTACTGTGTGGGTGATGGGAGAGAGGCATGGCTTTGCCAAGTCCCTCACTGGGGTCATGCAGGAGGTTATCACAGGCTCAGGATAAACCCTTGTCCCTTGCAGAGCCCTGTACCTTGCAGAGGCCATGCACCTCCTGGCCTCCCCTGACACAGACCAGGACCAAACCAGGCACTCCCTTATCCTCCATGCTGCAGATGTTTATGGGAGTTTTTACTGAACACTTCAAAAAGGTGCCTGCCTCAGAAGCATGTTTACACGTTCTCAATCTAATGAGCTTTCAAAAATTTCACTAGATCTGAAATTTCACTTGATCACATCAAGTGGTGATCCTCACAAGATACAGTCTAGTTGGTAAAAGCGGCATTTAAGCACAGAGTGGGTGTTAGCCCAAATTATTTCTCCTATGTCTTCCTTATATCTGACAAAGACTGCACTAAATTTCTGAGTAACAGCTACTAGATTTGAAAATAAAGCACGAAGACACATACCTAATCGCCTGGAGCATATAACACCTTCATCCTGAAGGTCTCTTCCAACCTAATGATTCTGTGATTCTGTGATCTATGAGCCTGAAGGCTGCCAACACAGTTGCAGAAAGGAACTGCAGTGTGGGGCAAGCACAAGCCTTTTGTAAAATGGTTTTTGCAAAGCGGGAACACTTGGTCACCAAACCCATCACTCCAACTTTTAAGGTATATGCCCCTAACTCGGTGTGGCATGTTCAGTGAAATGAGGATGCAAATTTGGTCCCCAATAGGAAAACCTACACCCTGAAATCTGGAGTAATCCATTGTTTGTCAGGTGAACCAGATGCCAAATTACGTCACATTTAAAACGTTGTCCCATGTGGTTGCATGTGAGGTGCTAAGCAGGACATGGAGAGGGAGCTGGCAGTGAGCAGTGTTTTCACATGTGGTTAAAAAACAGAGAGCTTCAGAAAGACTCCCCCTGCTCTGAGTCTTCCAGCCAGACAATCACATCTGGACCAAAAGCTGAAGAGAAGACTCATCAGAGGCACCACAGCTTCCTACTCTAGAATTCTTGGTTTGATGGAGTCTGTGATTTTAACTTAGGTCAACTAACCAATAATGTGGCAAAAGATATGAAAAATAAATGCATACCAAAAATGAGGAAAAAATAGCAATGGGCAGAAATACTATATTGATGCTACTAATGACTAGGTTATCTTTTGTTGCATATAGGTAAAATCCTACAAAAGGAAGACCTTGTAAAATCATGGCTCAGGCCTGTTACTCAGCTAAGTAGAAAAGGACTATGGGGAAGTGACTCAGCTGAATTAGGGTAGAAAAACAAGTTATATAGCCATTGGGTGTTCACATCGTGGTGTATGGTGGTTGGTTGAATTATGTTTGTTATGTTTTAAAACTATGTAACTGATAATGGACTAACTGCTTAAAAAGGCCCAGGCTTTTGCAATAAAGCAGCTCTCCTTTCCATCACAGACCCTCACCCACAATCTTTGTCCTTCATCCTGCTGTCCTGTGAGGGAAACCAGACATCACACAGGACTTGGAGCTGCGAGTCATAGAAGGCCAAATTCCAAGGCCCTTCCAAGGCCTTTTTTAGGCCAAGATCTGGATCTGCTAAAAGGCAGTCAAGAAGTTATAAAGAGATGTGCTCATCACCAATCTCTCCAGGCAGGAGCCAAATCTCTTTATAGAAGCTTCCTGTTAGAGAACTGGTGTCATCTGGGAGACAATGCTTATCATTTCTTCAGGCTGAATACATATTCAAATCACAGATACATATTATTCATTGAAAACAGGGTAATCTAACTATCCCACGATCTTCCTTTAATCCAACTGGAATTTATAAGAACTTAATGCAATATCTAGGACTTTCCTAAAAGAAAAAGATTGTGTGATAGCTCAGAACTGCCAGGCCTTTCCAGATGAAAGTGAAATCGGGTAAGAACAGACATTTAAGTGAAAATAAGGACAATGAATTAAACAAAAAAAAAAAAAAAAAAAAAAAAAAAGAAAANNNNAAAAAAAAAGAGAGAGAAAAAAAAGAGAAAGGGAGACAGGAAGACTCACTTTTAAATGAAAATATTATCCTGCTAAATTGCATGGTAAAAGTCAAAAGAAGAAAATTTGAATGTGGCACAAGTGAAAAGAAGTACATTTTAATACAGATTTTTTTATCTTGTTTTTCTTTTTAAATAATCAATGATCTGGTGCACATAAAGCTGTAGGATGGTAATTGGAAACAGAGTCTAGTCCCATAACAGGAAATAAACTCTTATCAATGGCTTTTGCAGATCTCAGTCAAACCACTGGGAAATTGGTTGTCTTGAAAATTAATACATAAGACCATGAACTTAGAGATGGATATAGCAAATACACTTATCTCCAATGAGTTCATACTGGTTTTTTGCCATAAAGATAACTTGAATAAGAAATCCAGCCATTTCCTGGTTTGGACTTTGTCAGGGTTCCTGGTAACAGCAGTGAGGAGAAAACCCATGTAATTTGCTTGGCATTCTGAGGCAGACTCCAGCTTCCAAGCAAGTGCAAACAAGAGATTTTCTAGCATCTCATGGGCTGAGCTAAAGACAATAACAGAGCATTATATAACGTGACAGAAACCCATTTTCACCACGATCCATTAGTGCAGTTGAATCACTCAATTCTGCAAACTGCACTGATCATTCAACATTAATTGGGGCAAATTAAGTTATAATTTATGACTGTTCTTCTTCATAATTACTTATGGAAGGAAATAGTGAGGAACCAATAATTAAGATGATGAGGAAAAGCTTCAGAATAATTCATTAAACAAGAGTGTCCTTTCTTTTCCTTCCCCTTTCTCCCTGCTTAGAAACAGCCTAGTAACTTACCTCTTGGTTACCTGGGCTGTCATTTACAGCTGTGCCTCAATACCTAACTCATGGGAAACTGAAAATTCACAGCACACTTTCTCTGGATGCACAGATGGGACCTCTGTCCACCCAACAGCAAGTGGACATCCTTGGATGATACAACAGTGGAAAGTATTTTTATAAAAAGAATGGAAAAATAAAGAGACGAAACCAGAATAGCCAGGAGATCTGGAAACCAAGAGAGGAATCCATGAGTTTGAGGCAGATGGGAGGAATCCATGAGCGTGAAGCAGATGCATCGTTACAGATCAACAGCCTGGGCACAGTGTGATTTCTGCACTGGGCCTGAGCCTCTCTTCTCCCAGAACGACTTGGACCATTAATGAAATCTAGAAACCATTTCAAATAAGACCAGTAACTACTGCTTATCTTATATGCACAGAAAAGGAAATTTAACTTAGGCTCAAAGGCAAATTGCAAAGAATAAGAAAACATCTAACTATGTAACCTCAATCCTTTCACAGCCTATTATTCCTTGCATATTGTCAGTCCTCTTCAATATAATGCCCTATGCTATTTTAAAGACTATAAATCAGTGCCAGTTCAAATAGATGTTATAAATTCATGCAGATGAGGAGACAGACATCCAAGCCATAATTCTTTATTTCAGGCTAACTTGCTCAAGTTATAAACTGCCTTTATGAACATAAAACAGGCCTGAATGATCCATTTTTCCATGGTGATCAGAAGACAGGGTGTGGGGTTGATAAGAACATGCTGATATTTGGCAGTAAAACCTCACCAAACCTTTCCAGACAAGATAATATTCAAATCCAGAATGTGAAATAAAAGCAGTATGCAATTTCTTGTCCAAGCTGAAAATCCATTATCATTTTGTTCCCATTTTTGTCATGTCAGACACTGTTTTCTTAAACAGGAGATATTTGTTGTAGAAAAAAAAAACTAAAGGAGTTGACAGGCATAAAAAGACTTTGGTTCCCACCCTGCTTTCCTGTTTACCAAGTAGCAAATCTTGCCTGAATTTCTCCACAATACACAGATAACTAGCAGCTAAATAACACACTGCCAGCAAACACATCATTACAAGGCCAAGTCAGTTCATACTATCCATGCATGAAACACCCACTGAAAGAGATGGGAAATCTTTACACAGATTCAGTGTGAATTCAGGACCAGGTGATAGTGTGGATAGTATGAATCGGAACAGTTGGAGCTTGATTTCTATTTTTGAAGATAATACATCTTTAAACAAAAAATGGAGCAAGCTAGAGACAGGTGATAGGCTCAAATGATGGCTGTTTTCCCAGGGAAGAACACAAAACCATGTTAGTGTAAAGAGTGATGATGGCTTTTCACTTTCCTGGAGGCGCAGAGAAGGATTTTTGAGGACAGCTCACGAGAGGATATCTTTATGTCAAAGAGCAGTGGAATATACAGATAATCGGCAGTTATAAACACACTTGATAAGCTACCACATTAAAAAGCTTGGCAGAGGCACTATCCATCTTCTAGGCAAGAGAAATGTGTGCCTCAGTCTGCTCAAGCACTCACTGATGCTCCAGCTGGCCCCATCTGAGTCAGCCTCTTGGTCACCTTGCCACAGTAACCACAAGAATAACTTCACCATACGGAAATTCTTCCTAGAGCCTGTTCACTGCAAGGGTTTGGGTCTGGAATAAAGATACACAGGGCAGTGAAAAAGCAGAGCCTGAACAGCAAAAGGTGGACATGGCATCAGGATAAAGATGCTCCTTAATCTTTCCCCATGGTCCTCCCTCACCTGTATTAGCCATGCAGGCTTGGAAAAGAGACCTGAGTGAGGTGGGATTGTATTATGTCAGCCCTGTGTACCTGGACCAAATTTCTCATATTATAAAAGCAGCATCCTCCTAAGCCCAGGGATGACGAACATCCTTTCCTCTGCCAAATTTCTCATGTCAGGTGTCTCTATGAGAAAAGATGGTTCTTTTTGTTCTTGACCACAGCAGCAAGCCAAAAATTACAAAAATAGCAAAACTCCCCAAACAAACAACAAAAAACCCTACACAAACACCAACCCCTCTCAAAAAAAGAAACCAAACAAACCAAAACAACACAAAAACCCTACACCTACCAAAAAACACACCCCAAAATAAAACATGAAACTATTCAGCATGTTTTTGCCTTCTTTGAAATACCACAAATACTTCTGACAACAAACCAAGATTTTCAAAGGGATGTCCATTTGGGGAACCTAGTTTCTTAGCAACTGCAAGAGACCTCTTAAGGAGTAGAGATTTCAAGAAGACAAGTGATGAGCATGCTCTAAACCTTGCTTCTTTTTAGCAGGTTCCAGAAGGGTAATTTGAAAATATAAACCCTCAAAATATCTGCTTCCACTGGCAAAATTTCATCTCAGTGTTGTATCAGACATGGCCTGCTGGATCCCCTGAGCATTCTCCTCCTGCTCCAACAAAAGTAAGGTGTTATTGTCAGTGCTGTAAGCGGGTCCTGTTTACATTAAGATCAATCTTTCAACATGCTTAGGAAGTTCAAACGAGCACTTGGCTTTAAATCTGAGAGGTTTACCCAGACAATGTTGTTAGCTGTTTGTGTATGTGGGAAATGCTGCAGGTTGACCTAACACTTCTTCTGAATAGGAGTTTTACTACATCTGTGTCAGTCACAAAAGTGATGGGTGGAAAAAATGTTCATTGTTATTAAAAAAAGAAAGTCAGTTCCCAAAATAAGATATATCACACTCCATCACTTCTCTGCCAAACATTCCTGTGTACTTAATGACTCCACTAGGAAAAGAGATTAAAGAGAATTGTATAGATTATCGAATGACAAACTCTTTCAACCTGCAATTCTGAAAGCAGAATGTTCTGGCATCCCACCCCGCACTTCAGCAGCTGGAATATCAGATACAACCAAGGTTTGCTTAATCTACTGCTAGTAAGAGAGGTGAGTTTCCTTTGCTGTTGGAGCAGAGATTTTCTATTAGTCCAAAACTGAGTAGTGCAGCTGGGCAGAGCACAGGGCAGTTTTGTCCTTTTCACTTGCCCTGCTGAATGGACTGTCACCAGTTCAGTCTATGTATCATGAATGCTAAAGCACTGCTTCAGCTGGAATCCTCAATAGACCTGCTGTGGTACCAGCAGCCTCCTAATTCCCACCGCTGCAAGAGCAGCACAGCACACAAAAAAATCCTCTCCCCCCAAAAAACCCAAACATTCTCCTTTCCCCTACATTTAGCAACCTTTCCATTTCTGCTTCCCCTTTCTGCATTGCTGAATATACATCTAGGATGGGCTCAGTCACATTTCAGTGCTGCACACTTTATCCCAGCTTTCCACTGGGAAACAGGAATCGCTTTAGGTGTCTCTTCAGGCAAATTTCTTTAGTGGTCTCTTGTTTCCCCCCCTCTCCCCTGCCTCCTACCTTTTTCTGATCTCTGAATAATTTGTTCACACAGTATTGCTTCCTTTGCCATTAGAAGCCATAAATCAAAACACAAGCACTACAAGGTCTTACAGTTTCAGGATCTCTTAATATTTTGTTTCTTTGGAAAACAAAATTCTATGTGACAAGTATGAGGGAGTCACAATTTCTCTTTTAACACAGGTTGATGGACATGGAATTTAATCCAAATTTCTGCCAAAACCAAACATTTTTTCCCTATTACTTTAAAAACAGAAGAGTTCCCTGAACATTGGCTCATCAGGCTTGTGTTTGCAGACATTGCCCAGTACAAGGTCCTTACATGTTGGGCTCCCTCCCTCCGCAGCCCCACCCCAGCCTCTGGCACCCCTTGACCCCAGCACAGCTATTTGAGGGGGGTTCTCCCAGGATCCCAGCATCTCCTGTCAGTTTTGCTATCTGCCACCACAGAGCAGCATGGAGTGACACTGTGCACAAGGAAATCACCACTGCAAGCTGGCTCAGGGGACCTCAAATCAGGTTCATGTGGCAGGACAAAATTACCATAGGACAGGGAACTGCTGAACCAGCAGAGAGATTTGCACTGGTAGCTGCTCAGCAAGAGAAATGCTTACTGTCCCCTAAATGTTTTTCCTGGTCTTCTGGACAAAATCTCCTTTTGCCATTAAATGTGTAAGTCACGTTAGTTTGAAGATAGCTGTTATTCTGGACGCTTTACAGATGTCAGGATTATTTACTACAGAAGTTCCTTTCATTAAGAAAAGAATTTTTATAGTTGAATTTCACTAGTTGCAAGTAAGAGAGACACCATTTAAAGCACCAAAGAAGGGCTTTCACCACTTTAGAGCATTGGTTTTTGTAACCACTTTTGCAAGTCTGCAGAATTTATGGCTGAAGTGTGTTTGTATAATGTGATCCCAGATTCCAAGAAGTAAGATTCCAAATAATTCAAAGCTAAACAAGGTCTTACACAAATTATAAACTGTGAGGTTCTGTAGTGTCCTTTTATTCCGGGAGCTTCTGAACCTAAAAGAGAGTGCAGCCAGAGTTGTTAACAGCTGGCTTTCTCTTCCTAGGAACTCACTGGTAGGAACCACGGAGGTCCACAATCGCTGTTCGAGGATGCCAGCACAGCTGAATGCTCTATTCATCATCTGCATGCCTTTAACAAAGATTACACACACACACACACACACACACAAGCTTCAAAAGGCCAAAGGTTTAGCCTATCTGTGAAAACCGGGCAATTAGTGCAATATCTCCTGTTAAAAGCTGGTGTCCTCAGCTAACAACCCAGGACAGATCACTGAAAACAATTAGGGTTGTTAACATATGAGACACTAATGACATTTACAGTGTGAAGTCATGTGGCATGATGTCGAGATTTTATCCTAGAGCATACATATGCGAGCACATGTTATAAAGCTGCTCATTAGAGACTACCAGAAATGTCACCTTAGAATCCCCACTCCTCTGAATAAAAATGTAAAAGGAGCCATGTGTTTTCTTCTGGTGATGTATACTAAAGATCACTGGAGTTGTACATTTAAACACAAGAAAAAGAGAGAGACAGAGGTGCCTGTCCTTGTCTGCCACGTTTGTAGGGACAAGGAGTGGGTTTTGATGGGTTCTGAAGATAAATGCAATGAATCAATGGCAATAACAGGTCATGGAGATGGATTTAAAATTCAGGTCTTCTGTTCGATCCCTCTATTTGCTTCCTCTTCTAGAAAGTAGCAGAGTTCCCTCTGTGCTGCCAATGATGGGGTTTGATTACTGTAGCCTTTTTGAGCCCTCTCACACTTTTAAATGATGATGGAAAGATGTATTTCACCTCTAGCTTTGCAAACTCTGCTCTAATGGGAAATTCAAACAAGGTTGGTTTTACTCGAGTTTTGAAAGAAAACAAATTTAGTAATGTCAAAATTTTCATAAAACAGACTTCCAAGTGTTGACTAACTGTCGTCCTGATGCTTTAGTGGGCATTTAGCAGAGCAAATTTAAAACAGCTGAAATATCTGGAAAAATTAAATAGCAACTCTTGATCTAAGAAAAATATAAATTGATGGAGCAACCTGCATTGGATGCGGAATTAAAATACACATGGGAAATAAACTGGAATAGCTCACTCAATTTTTTGTTCATCACAGGTCATCAAGTTAAAATGAGAAAAGCAAACTTACAGTGTTTTACTAACCTGAATTATGGAATAGCAAGTGGTCTAGGACTGCTCCCATAGCAGTTTGGAAAAACACACATTTTAAAAAGACTGATTCTTCTGGCAAGTTCATAACAGAGGACGGCCATGGGCCGAAAAGGACAGACCACACACATGCTTTGTGGACAATCAGTGACTGGACAAAAGTCTTCGCTCTGACTTCATGAAATAAACTTAATGGTTACTAATTATTTACTTACTCTGTAAATAAAGGTCATGATTTGGTGATATTTCTCTGCTCTGCTTGAACAATATGAAAATCCATGCACTATCGGGGCAGGGCCATGGCCTTGTTTCAAGCGGAAGTTTTTTGTCACATTTTAAAAGCAAGCTCCAACAAGATGAACACATATGTGGAGGTCTTCAAAGACTTCAAACTGAACTGCAGCCCAAATGCAAAACAGAAAGATATTTTCTGTCGAGGCTTGAAAAATGCATTTTCCCCATTGGCTACTGGTGACTTGGCGCCTTGGCTGGTACTAATACACCATGAAGCCATCACACATTTCTACACCTCTTGGATTCCACCTTTAAAATAACCACCAAAATTGCCAGAAGCTCAAAGCATAGTTCTCCAAACACATAATTTGAGGCCTTTTACCTTCTCTTCCTTTATCACATGAAACGCATCCACTCACTTGCAGAGTGTGGCTTTGTCATAAGCTTTATTCTATAATCGCTCTAGGAAAGCAGAATACACCTTGCAACACCCACCCCACCCAGCCTTTTCTTTCTTCCTTTGTTCCCTTCAATGGCAATAGCAGGAAGGAATTTCATACAGCATTGAGGATGAACAATCCAGTTAATAACACTGCTGGAAGTTCACACATCTGGGATAAAAGCAAGCTTCAGCCTGACAGCTGTTTGAAACATACAGATAGTCTCATCCTGTTGAACAACAGCTCCCCAGTACAAATTTTAGATGACTCAGACAACGTTTTATTCAACTTTACTAACTTGGGATTTAACCCTTGCTTGTGAAAAACCTGCAAGGTAATTTGCAGAGCCTGAAGATCGGTGAAGATTAAAAGACTTTCAACTAACCTGCAGTTAGGAGAGAGCAAATCTGAGCAATGATCTGGTTTAACAGCCCCAAGACCTCTGGGTTTGCACACCCAGCAGAGGACAGAGCCTGGCCCTGGCACTCTCCTCTGATGCCCAGCTCCACAGGGGATCACATCCTGTAAAACATCCGCTGCCTCAGGGTCCAGAAGGCAAACTGGAGGAAGCTGTCAGTCATTCACTACATCTATCACACCTGTGTGAGCTGCTGCTCTCCACAGGAGTTCCTGTACCTGCAGAAATTGAGTATGATCCACTTGCAGATCCTTGCCCTCAGCATTAATAATAATAATAATAGTGCTGTGTACAATCTGCTGGCCAGAAAAACTACTTTCATTTACAATATGAATAATAATAAGCCAAGAATTTCCTCTTCTCTGCTAAGCAGACCCACTTCTTGTTCCTGCTTACTTTTGGCTCTGTCTACCCAATGTTTTGAGCATTTCCTGCATGCTTCAAGAAGGCAAAAGCTGCCCATTCCACTGACAAGCATCCCAATAGAACCTCTACAAACCACTCTACACTTCCTTTAATGACAATCAACAAAGAGACATCTCCAAAAACATTTCAGCTGTCCCATCAGCAAAAAAGGATGCTTTCAGAAAAGGTTTCCACTCTATTTTTTAGTCAAGAAAGATGGATCAGATCAAACCAAGTTGTTTCAACACAGGGGAGGGAGTGGGCAGGAGGCAAACATGAAGGCATACAGGGAAAATATACACACAACCAGTATTTCACAGCAAGGACCTATAATCTGGCAGTTGGACATGTCCAGCTTTATTTTAACCTTTTGTTCATTGTTTTAGTAATTTTATCTCTTGATGACAGATGAGGTGGATATTACTAGGAAACTAAACTATTTCTTCAACTCAGTGTTCTGCAGGAAGAATGAGGGAAACATGCCAATACTGGAGAGAAATTTCCCGGGGGCAGAAAATGAAAAATTAATGAAATGCTACGCAACATGCAAGTATGCCAAATGACCAAAAAAAAAGGAATAAGAACAATTGAAATCAAACAATGCTCTAGAGAGGTCGGGAGGATCAGCAAGTCAGGAGCAAGAGCCTGAAGAACCTTTACAGGGGAAATCCTTTTACACCCCATGAGGAGCAGATGACAGACCAGGCTAGCTCAGGTTCAGGACAGACAGTGAGGAACATCTCACTGGCCTGAGCACTGAGAAAAGTTACTGGCAGTAACTTGAATAAAAAGTGACACACATTCACAGGAGGGTGTCTAGGTGAACAGGCCTATTTTTTTTCCTGTAGAGAGGTGAGGACAGCTCCAGAATGAATAAGCCAATCCTGCTGAATTTGTTTTCAGCAGACAGTACCTTCTCTATAGTCAATAAACAAATGCAGAAGACAGTGTGGATATACAGTAACTTAGCAGGTAGGGGGGAAAGTAACATGTGGGCTAACTTTCCTTATTGTACATAAATCTGTGTACATATTATTGCATATGGAGGTGTTCTGCACCCATGATCCAGTTATTGAAAGGCTGTGTCAGCACCAAGCCCAAGGTTGCTGCTCCCATCTTGCAGTCATTCAGCTCCCTGTGAGCTGAGCATTCGACAGCTCTGAGTCCCAGCCTCTAACCTAATCCCAGCCTGGGGCTGCCAGAATGATTCTGTGCACTGAGCCTGCAGTGGCCCTGCATTGTGACTGCAGTTCCAGCTTGGAAACAGCTGTCTCTTGGTGGGAGACAGCAGGAGAAAGTTATGGATTCAGTTTTAAACTCAAGAAGGCACTTAGGAATATGGCTATGCTACTTTGGGACAGGGCTGTTTTCCCAGATTAGTGAGGGACACTTCAGCCTGCTAATAAAAAGACTGATGCAGAAACACAAAGAAATGAGAAAATAGGTCAATCACTCACTTCTGAGAACAGAAGAGAAAGGGGATAATGCTGGAAAACAAATAGTTGAAAGGAAATCTGACTAGATGATGGTGCAGGATATTGACCAAGAAAGAATCACCAGTGGCAGCAGAAAAAAAATCACACAGGCCAATGATGGAGAACAGAAAGCACCTGTTTTACAAAAAGCAGAAAAAGGCTTTTTGTGGTCCATATCCCAGAGACTAACATGTCTTGCCAGGCCCAGTAATAGCTCCAGTCTCCTTAATTCTCTTTCAAAAGGATTAATTTTCTGTCAAGGCTGCTTACCAACAGGTCACATGGTGAGCATAGAATATCTGCTGGTATCAACTAGGCTGCATTCCCCCACCAGAAGCAGCCAGCATTTCTGTTTTACAGAAGCAGAGTGACGAGAATTGTCAGATGGTGAGAAAGGTGCCAAGACTTCTTTGATGGAAGGTGATAGACAGGTCTCACACTTCCATACCAACTGTTTCAAAGCCTGATTTTTCAATCACTTTTAATAATTTCTCCTGGATCCAAAATGAATGTGGACAGATGACATGATACCCAGACAAAACCTGACTCTCCCAGTGGGAGGAGGAATATTCCTGTGGTTTGTATGAACTCAACTTTTAAAGCCAAAGAAAGTAACATTTTTCCTACACGCAGCCATTACATTTCCTTTCTATGCATCTCCTCCTTCCTGTAAAAGAAAAACACTCACGAATAAGTGAGATCCAATATATATATATATTTATGTATATATATAAAGTGTGATGCTGGAAGAAACTTGCTGCCAGAAACCCTGCATGCTTTGGGACTGAAGCCGTGCTGAAATCCACTGGAGCCCTTCACTCACAGCTTGGTGGGCATCTTCCAAAACCCTGCACAAAGCTGTACCCCAGGGCCTCTCCTGCAGGTGTGAGGAAACTCACGGATTTTACATCATGAATGGCACAACATGAGAAACACCCCCATTCCTAACAAACTGACTGGCAGGCTTTTCTCCCAACTGAGTGTTTCACCAGTTCAACAAGAATAAACATGTTGTAAATGGCTGTCCACCAGCAGTGTGGGGGTAAAGCCATGCTCACCAAACTCAAGCCAGACAAAAGGAAAAGAGCCAGCTGGCACCTGTCAAAGGAAGCCAGCAGTAGGCAGAAAAGGCACGAGGTGGAAAGGGGAGTGCCAGATTTTGACCTCAGGTATGTCTGTGCAGCCTTTTGAGTCCCTGGGTTTGGAAGTGGATTTGTGCAGGTGTAGCCAGCACTTTCACTGTATTTATTGCAGCATCAGGTTTAAAGCACTGGTTCAGTGGCACAATGATGAGCAATGACATCACAGCCCAGATTTGCTTTTGGGTCTACAGCTGCTGATCTGAATTTTTGGCAGCCATCTCCATGAGCTAAGGTTTTCATTGGGCTCTTTGTTTGGTACCGGCTGGATCCTCAGCAGCTGGAGTCTGCAGCTGTAATTTCACATTGCTGCAGTGAGAACCAGGGGAGCTGTTGTGATTTGTCCCAGCTGAGGAGCTTGCCCACAGAAGGAGAGAGATCACATCATAAGGGAAGCAGCTTCGCCGAGGAGCCATTGAGTCTGCCATCTGGCTTTGCAGCAGGAGGGGCTGACACTTCAACATGAGAGGAGGGGAAGACTCCACTGAGCCCCTCTCTGGATGTGCAGCTTTGCACCAAAGTTGGGTGGGGACACAAATCCCTGCATGGGATCCTCTCCTACCTGGGAGCACTGATCTTTGCCCTGGATATTGCTGTGCATTTTTCTACATATAAATCAGCTGCATCATCATGACTCTAATTCATTCACTGGCACAAGTGAGTCCTAAATAAAACTCAGCACTTTGCAGATTTGAATNGAAAGAAAGAAAGAAAGAAAGAAAGAAAGAAAGAAAGAAAGAAAGAAAGAAAGAAAGAAAGAAAGAAAAAAAAAAGCAATCTTTTATGGTTTCCTCCAAAATCCAACACAAAATAATGACCAGAGGAGGCTGTGAGCTACTTGGGAAGTAAAGAACCTCAGTGAAATGGCCATGTGGGGAGAGGAAGCATTGTGCAGAGTCTGGCTGCCAGGCTCCTGGGGAAGAATTGTCTCCAAAATCCATGGAGGAACCCACCCACGGACAGAGCCCTGCTATTCTGCATGTGAAAGAATGTGTACAACCCACAACAGTTTATCCCTGGGCCTCTTTTCTGCATTTAGACCTTAGATATCACATCACCTTGTGATGCACCCTGACCTTGGGGTGTCCCACAGCCTCTGTGTGGTCCTGACATCCTTGCTGAGTAACATTAGAGATAAGCCTTTGGAAAACCCCAGCAAGATGCTGGTTCATCAACAGACATGTCCCCAAGCAAGCCCCAACCCTCACTTGTGTAATTTACAAGCCTCCTTGGCTCATCACTTAATTACAGAGAAGGCCAAAATAATTTAATTTGGATAAGAGGTGTATTTGGCGGGCAAACACTGAAATAATATTTCAACTTGTCAGAGCATCTCCTCATGAGAAGATCTCAATATTATGAGGTTAAGAAAATCTGAATGTGAAGCTGAGCCACAACACAAAAGCTGTGCTGTCAAAGTCATCAACAGCCTTGTCGGTGGGATTTAACAGTCAAACTCCCAGCCCAGGGCCTGTCAGCTCTGTCTCCCACAGCAGATAACGCATTCAGCAGCAAAACTCTTTCACATGAGACAAAAAAATTATTTGACCACAGAAGTGAACTTTGGATTTTAGGTTCTCCTTCTCTTCACTGGTGATGAGCGTGTAATAAGGAGGTGAAAAAAAGAGCTGCAAAGCAACTGAAAAACAGATGTAAGTATTTCTGAATTCTGTCAGAGGATTGTACGCACCTGATCTGCAGTACTTCCAGGACTGCATCCCAAAAAAAAATCCTGATTTTACAAGTAGGTTTGAATCTTCTACAGGGTAATAGCTGACCTTGATAATCACTGATCAGAAAGTACTTCAGTGTGGAGCAATCACCTTGCAATTCATGTATAAAACCTTTTATAGAGCTCTCACCATTGCTGAAATGGTGGGGCTGGTATGGCTAGAAGGAAACAGAACTTATGCTCAGCATCCTCATTCCCATGGAGGAAACAACAGCAGAGCATAAAATCAAAAATTTGAATTTACTAAGTCCTGGAAAACTCTAACTGGGGAATTTCAGAATGTCTGAAATGGAGTGGAAAGCTGCTTCCTGAGAGGCTGCACTCAGTGCCACGAGCCACAAGCCAGCCCTGTCCTGAGCTGAGGGTGGTGAGCAGCAAGGAGGTTTGCTCTGATGACAGTGCTCTGAGTGCCTGGGCTGCATGGTGACATTCCCTGCTTAACTGGGAGCACGTCACCTCCAGCTGCAGGAAGCTGAGCCTGAATTCCTCCCCTGCCCCACTACAGTCAGTACAGAAATTTAAACAGGTATGTGACTTCACAGGCACACACCTGAGCTGCTGCAGGAGCTGGTGTCTGCCTCACCACCCTGCACACTCCCAGTTCTGAATGCACCACCAGTGCTGCTCTGAGGGCTTTTGTACTCACTGGAATCTCTAGCTACAAGCAAAGGAGTATATGACCTTTCTCTCCAGAGGAACCAGTGAATTAGCCCTCTAAACCTGCTTCAATTGGGCTGTGTTAAAAGGGAGAGCCTTCAATCTCTGCAGTAAATCTGTAATTCAGTCAGTGTGCAGAGCAGCAGGATAAGGGGGGCATCTGACACCAAACAGATGTCAGATTTTATCTTTTTTTTTCTTCTCTCCGCCTAGTCTAGACAGTGGGTCTCACGTGCTCCCACCTGGGGACACATCTGCTTGATCAGACTCCTGGAAATGAGCAGTGATGCACCTCGTGTGGATCACTCAGAGCCTTGTCTGAGAGATCTGACACCTACATCATCACAGAGTGACAATGACACCCCAGCACAGGCTGGAGGCAGGTGCTGAGGCAAGGGTGAGCTGCTCTTCTCTGCCTTTCAAACCAAGCTGACAAATCCAGAGGCAACACACAGCAATGTTCAGTGGTGGAGGGGAAGTGATTACCTCAATGGCACAGCACAGGCAGTGGAGTGTACCCCACACCAGACACCCCAACCAGCCACCACAATCCCATGAATGAGAACAAGGAGAAGACAAGCCACAAATCTCCCCCACCATCTCAGTCTGAGACGTTTGAAACACTGTCCTGAAAGTCTTTGCTCTTCTCAATGTTTGCAGGTCACCTCTTTGATAAACTAGTTTCCAGCTAAACTTTTAATGACAAGTGAGGCACTTGTCATTAAGGCACTTGTCAGTGCTCCCAGGGCAGGGAAATCCTCTGGGCCTGTGCCACTTCACAGTGTGGTGCTGGAGGGGAGGCTGCTGGGCTTGGGCCCCAAATCTCCACCAGCACCCCCTGCTCAGCTTCCTGAGAGCACAAACACTGCACCCTCAAGCCTAACACTAGGAAAGAAATTCAAGATGTTTGAGATGTTTAAGATAAGTGGGTCAGTTAGCAAGGCTGCACAAATGGCATTTCCAGAAGGGTGTTGTTATTTATACAGCACCACAGGGGACTCTGGAGATTCAAAGACAAATAAATCATGACAGATTCCTTCCCCGAGGGACTTTGTAATCTACAGCTCCAGCCCTCACGGATGGTAAATGCTTCCTGTGAGGTGATTGGTGCTATCAACTCCCACTGACTTTATAATAGACACAAGGATGTTTAACACCTTGAAAGACAGCACTTTCAAATTACTTTCATCTTCAGCAGTAAGGCCACTTACATAGTTCAAACATAATCAAGTAGCAAATGATAACTAAACCAAAGAACAATATTCTGCAAAGCACAGGTGGAAGACAGGACCTCCTGGATTTTCATCTCCAGTTTCTACATCACAGGAATTTGCTGATAGGAGATGGATGTCTCTGAGGGATTGAACAGAAAAGTGACCTCACATAAGAGTGCAGAAAGACACAAGTGAAAATGTCACAACCCAATGCTGACCTTCAGCACTGGCTGGGACAAGATACCTCACTGCCCTAAACTGCTTCTGGGGTGTTTCTTCATTTGGGGTTTTTAAGTTGATTTCTTTACGATTTCCATTTCAGTCGCTTCATAAATGTTAGTTGTGTAATAGCAAATCATCTACAGCAGAAAAATTCCTTTCCTAACGAATAAATGATCCAGATGGAAGAGATGCAGGAGTGCCCTAGATCTTCAGACTATAAATTTGATTCAGCTGCTGCCTCCAAGTTCAATCTTTTAATTAAATTTTCTCCTTTTATAAGTGGTTTTGTGTTTGGGAGGGGAGAGGGGGATTTCTTTCTTTTAGGCATTGAATCTTGCGGCAATGGGGTCACCTTTTTTTTTTTCCCTTAATCTTACATCTCCAGGTAACTTAAGCTGCTTCCCTCATGTAATGATTGGCATCATGTAATTCCATAAAAATTTCAACAGAGAGATGGGTCAATCCTTATAATGAAGCTTATCTTTCAGAAGCTGTATTATTTGATGAAGATAGTCAATGTAATATTTATATGCTCTATTTATTAACACCTTTGATGATTAATGGTGAAGGTTATTTGTGTTTGTTGGGGGGTTTTAATAAAATTGCCTATATTTCTGTACAGACAGGGAGAGATCATGATGCTGTTCTGCCAACTGGTACAGAAACAACCCTTCAAATCGCTAATAAAAATAAGGACATGATTATACGTGCAGAAGGAAAAATACTGTTCACCTTTTCAGCACTTTCCATTTGGAGAACTCAAAGTGTTTTGAAGACATCAGTGTCCATTGGAATCAATTAAGTAACCCTTTAATCTTTGAAGCAATCTGTCCATGTTCAAGTCTTACAAGCAGAGGGACAGAGAAGTACAGCCATGTGGGGATATCACAAATATCCCATAAGACTCTCACCGTGAGCAATGGATACATGTGGAGAAGTGGACACAGGCCCTGCAGCCTACATGCCTCTGGAGCACAATCCACTTTTCTGTGCTTCCCTCTCAGCTGCAAAACTTCCCCAGCACACATACACCACTGATATTACCCTGTTCTGTAAGCAGTTGAAGGTGTGAAATACACTGGGGGTTTAACATCCAGTTAACTCTAGAAAGGCAGGACAACTCTAATTTTTAATGCCCTCAGCTTCAAAAAGTTTCAAAAGTAAATCCTGATAGTACAAGAACTGCTTCTAGTTCCAGAGGCAATAATATAAATACAGGTAGTGTCCTAAAAATAAACATCTTCCCAGGTGGATAGAGACAAGATGAGACAGAAGAGAGGTGTGAGCTTATTTACAGACCAGTGTGAAACTGCACAAGGCCTTCCAGCCTTGTCATCCTCTGCTTCCCAAAGGACTCCTTAAACATGTTATTATTTTCAGTGGGATTTCATTCCAATGGGGGCAAACAATCCATCAAAGATACTTTCTGCTTTAAAATGCTGCTTTATGAGGTAATAACAAACATATTCATATTAAATTTTATTCCTGTGATAGACAAACAGCAGCAGCACATATACAAGCAGTTCCTCTAACTTAAGTTCTGCATTTTTCCAATTCACTGAGAAAACCAGATTTCCTTTCTGTCTTCCATATCAGACAGGGCTAGATTTCAAATGAGGAATGTCTTTTGCAGGTGTAATTTTTGCATAATTGGGGCACCCTCATTTGTGTGAGAAGAGAGAGACAGGCGAAATCCTTGTGCTTCCTTCTGCCTCTGTGCGGATCCATATCAAAGACCTAGCAATATCCTGCACCCTTAATTCAGTTAGAAGGCTGAAAATCACAATAAAGGCTCAGGGCTTCAAAAGCCATACCTGAATGCTCTGCATTAAGCATCACATCCTCCATTCGATAATGTCAGCTTACTCTGACTACTTGCTATCCAGATCAGACTCAGATTTCTGCTCCTATCTTGTTAAAGCAACCTCTCAATCACCAGCACTGCTCCAAGACAGCAGTGAGAGCACTGCTTGGAAACTCATCCAGACAACAACAACAAAAAAAAATACAAAGGACATAACTTGTGCTATATATGCATTGTTCAGGCCATTTGCAAAAGTCAGAGTTGTGAAAGCCAGACAGAGAAATCTGAGCATGTGTGTGTGTATGTAAATGTGTATCTATACCTAGAGAGACAGATATATATATATAGATATATATAGATATAGATATATAGATATATAGATATATATATGTGGAGGGTATAAACCTGTCAGATTAGCAGCCTATATAAAAGAAGTGCACCACCACTAGCAGTTGAGATAGACAATCTTGGAAATGCTTTTGTGTGGAAGGAGCTTTTTGCTTTGCCATCCATATCTGTGAGACACCCAGCTTTCTACAAGATGTGGTCTCACTGTGTGTTGCTCTGGCTTCCTGGATGGCATTAGTTGTTTGTCCAGGTCACATTGCATGCATGGCATGGCTCTTTTTGGCTGCCACCTGGTTAAGATGTTGTGAGTGACATGGTTGGTTCCAAGGGCTGAGTAATGCTGTGCTCTTATACAGCAAGTGAAATGTGCTTTTCCACTGTAACTCCTGAAAACTTCGAAGTCCCCAATGCACTTTCATTTAATGCCTCTGCAGCGGAATTACCATCCCAATTTTACAATGGATTTGCTCATACTATGTACCTGAATACTACATTTTCCTGTAGACTTGTTCCTCAGTATGTGACAAACAGCTGAGGAGCAAACAGCTTTTCACCACCTACCTGCCTTTGTGTGCTTGGGAGTGACTCCAGTGCTGTTTCACAGCATCTGACCTGGGCTGACTGGCTGCTACTGTGACAATAATGGAGATGATATATTAGATAACATTTTTATCTAATAGCATTTGATTTGTTTCTATTGCATACCGTAATAAGGTTCCATAATACAGGCAGTTGTATGCATGCTGCTCTGCCAAATAATCCAGTTTAAATTTCCATGAACAGGCATAATATATCCCATCTCCCTGTCCACAGAATTCTTCCTTTGTCTATAATGTGCTTTTGAACAGCGTTTATTTGCAAATGAAAGTGCTTGAGAGGCATCATCTCTTTTAGTTAGGCCCTGAGAAAGGCAGATATGGTTTGAACACTGGCTGATAGTCATCTGTCTTCCAAATAGCAACTGCTTGCAGATCTAAGGAAGTTGTTTAAGTGGATTTGGTGAGACACACAAGGTAATATTTACATTTCTGTGTACACAGATCTATCCTTAGATGTATTTGGGTTTGTTTTTTTCCCAAGTCTTAGAGTTCTGCTATTGATTTGGAGACTCAAAGGTCCCCTCTGCTCTTGAGTAGGTTTAAAAACCACTATGTCACTATGACACTGGGCTCTCCAGTGTCCAAATACCACTGTCCTGATCTGCAACCAGTAGTTGCTGGGTGCTCCAATTTGAATTGGAGAAAGAAAGAGGTGCTTGCAGAGCACCCATCTGCACAGACGGAGGTGGAGATCCTTCTCGGCCTAAACCAGTGCTGAGGACTGAAAGGCACCAAACATCAACTCATTCTTCACACAGGAAAAAAATGCTGAGGAACCAGCTATTTCCTGTTTTCCTATGTTGCTGGCCAAACCTGGCAACAGGAGATGCTTTCCAGCCTCCAGCTAGCAGCTATTCTCATTTCTGAAATTATATAGTTCTACAATGGATTACACCAAAAAAGAAACAAATGAGAAAATATAAAAAGACACAAAGGTCAATAAAACCTGTTTTGGAGTATCCATCAAGTGATGTTTACTGTCATGAAAAGATGCCATTTCTCTAAGAGCATTACAGACTGAAGCAGTTTGTGATGCATGGGACGCAACAGGGATGTTGCAAAGAATCCACAGACTGGAGAGCAGCACTCTACCTCAGGCCATCCCGAGCAGGAGGACAATAAATCCTCCTTCAATCCCATTCACAAGTCTTGGCACATCAGATGAGATTGCCTGGAGTAATATCTTATAAACCTTATCTACTGCCCAGCTTCTCAACACCCTCAGCAGGAGACTCTGCACATTCCCCTCAGCATCAACCAGTGACTCTCACTGTCCTAAAAGATCCTTTAAATTTTGGTAGCTGAACCACAGGACAAGAAAAGGGATAAGCCTCATGAATTAAATGGTGCAACTCTGAATGGCTGGGTCACTTCTAAGACAAACTTGCGAAAAAAAAAAACAGGGACCTCAATACATCATTTGGTCCATGCCACCCCCACAAGTGACAAAAACTTACTCTTTTCATTTAAAAATTCACTCAGTTTAGAATGGAGCTGTCAAAAATTGGTAGCCTCCTCCTTGCCTTTTTCTTGTCTATAAGAAAAAAAATGCCGTCAACTTCAACATAGAAAATTTACATCACAATCACATGCATGTGGAAATGCCAGTGTTTTCAGTGAGGTGTACACCTGTCCTGCCTTCCTACTGTCTCTTGATTTCCTCAAGGATGCATCTGAGTTTAGCTTGTTCTGCTCAGGGAAACTGTCACTTCTGTTTAAACTACAGCAATGGAATGTTAAAGAAAAGCTAAGGTGCCACTTAGACCCCTAATCCTCACAGACATTCAGGACACCTTTGTATTGAGCTGAGTGCCCTTATTTTCCCAATTTCTAGGCTCACAGTTGGCATTCAGCACATCACAAGAGATGCTTGTTGTTGTTTATTGTTGCCTTGAATTCATAACTAGATGACTATAAGCTGCCCCCAAAAATATTCACAAACCCCAGATGTGGATGTGTATGAGTAGCCACAGAAAGCAAGAGGAGCAGGCAGCACAAGGCAGGACAGAGTATAGGACAATACCTGGCTGGAGCCACCAGGGCATGTGCAATTTCTGGACTGGTGCAGCTACAGCCCATCCATAATAAAATTTCCAGAATCTCTGACAATTGAGCCCAAGGCATAGGAGAAATTTTTTTTCCTCCTAAATTAGGCATCAAAATGCAAAAGTACAAATCTATTCTGCCATAAGACATGGGAGCATAATATATCTGAAAACCCAAGCATCAATTAAAAATCAGGCACTTCAGCATAATATATCTGAAAACCCAAGCATCAATTAAAAATCAGGCACTTCTAAGCATATCATCTAGGTAGAAAATATGCCTGGATAGACTGAAAGGATGCCCTGTCCACCCTTAGGAAGGCTCATTTATTCACTTAAGGAAATACAATCTTAAAAAACTTGCTCTAGCCTTTGATCTCCAGTCATCAGTACAAAAGGCATTTGGAATACTGCTCAGACTTAATTAGCTGGCTCCTTTTTTATACATGATCTCAGTCACACTCTAATTAATCCATTTATGGTTTTAAATCTATCAGTCAAATCCCATACTTCATTCTTAAGACAAGTTCAGAAACAGATCCACTCCTCCTCCTAATTTGTTGCACTACAAGAAACATCTACCCCTCCTCTGGACAGTCCCCCTTTCCCAGCCAAGGAGAAAACCCAGAAAACAGACACCTCCAAGGAGTAACTGAACTTGGATCACCCAGAAACGGGGATCCTCAGTACACAGAATAAAAAAGGAAATATCAGTCTAATTTTGTAAAAAAGGAGGATGATGAAAAGCTGAACTCCACCTCCTGTATTGCACTGAGCCACTGCTGCACATAATGTGGAGAGCTGTCAAGAGATTTAATTAGGATACCAAATCCAGAGATTTAAGAATTCTCTCTTCTTAGAACATTCTTAGGGATTTGCTCAGAATTAGAGGATGGTTTAAACATTAAAGGGTTTTTTCCCTTTAATGAGATCAGCTGCATAGTGGAAAATGAGACTTTATTTATCTAAATATCACATGAAGAACTGAATAATTTAATAACCTCACTCAACTAAATCCAATCCAATATATTTACATATTTTCTTTTTTCTTTTGCATATAAAATACTTATTTTGTGTTTGACTTCAAATATATAAACAATTCTTAGCTTTACAAACCAGAAAGATAAATAATAAGAATTCTGTAATAAATTCATCAGCTATGGTTGCTAACAGTAAAAACTCTTTCAGTTTCTACTTATATTCAAGTCTGAAATCACATGATTATTCATTTATCTAGATCTCAGTGAATATTTCTGGACATAATAAAAATTTTCTCTTGTTTAATTGTGTTATGCAACATTCTAAAATCAATGATTGTCCATATTAGATCAAGAATAGCACTGGGAATTGATAGAAATCAATTATCATTAGGGATCTAGGATCGACTGAGTTATGCATTTGGTTAAATACAGCTTTACAGAAAACTTTAACATTTTAAGGTCTAGTAAATAAAATCTAGTACATCTATTTCCTTTTGATGCTACTTTATCTATCACTAGGGCCAGGTTTGCCACCCTTGCAAACACTTACTGTCTCAATGGAATGATTAATTTAGCTTAGGTTAACTTAGTTCAGTAAAAGCAGTGCAACCAGTTCATTCAGCAACAAGAGAAGGACTGAATATTGGGGGAAAAAAATACAACAGGAATATTTGTTGTTCCTTGCTGTTACATCAAAAAGAAATGAGTGTGAAAAACTGGGATCTAATAATTTTGAAGGACAGGTTGCCCAAAAATAATCAGTCTAGTTTATTACCTAAAAATAGTATTTTAAACCTTTTAAAATACAAGTATATTTGGATTAATAAAAAACCCCAAACCTCTTCATCCAGCACAAGTACATTTACTTAACTAATACTAAGGCAATTTCACAGTGCAGGTTTTCTGCATTTTACCTGAAATCTAATTTCCATTCTTAGCAAGTTTGGTATAAACTATAAATGAAAAGTAACTTGGTAAATAAGATTGTTCACTATTTTCTAAGTGATTAAAACCTGGAAGTTGAAAATAGGAGAAAGAAATTTGAAGCTACATAATTGCTTATGTTTGAGTATAATGTATTCTCTTGCTGGCAGAACTGGCAGATTTGGTGTAAACTATGTCCTTTGGCAAACCATCGTATCCTAAAGTTTACTAAACCAGAACAAGTCTCACTAATAAAAAAGATCAAAAAGGCAAAAATAAAAACCAAAGACACTCCTGATGTTAATTACAGAGACTGGATGGACTCCATGGTGTGATGACTTCAGGGTGCATCTGCCCACTTTGGTGCATCTCCTCTCCCCATGTAATTTTGTGGCCATGCATGAGCTCAGCAAATGGAAAAGCTTAATTTGTGCACAGCTGCCAGTGTGCACTCTGCTCAGCAGTCACCTTCTTAGCAGGAAAGCACGCACTCAAATTAATATTTATTAAGGACCCCTAATGGCACTGGCCATTTGTGTGCTTCCACTTCAGTCCACGGCTGCCTCACAAGAGCATGGGATGAAATAAAACAGTGTCCCCCTATGCAGTATCTGCTTCCCTGGTTGTGAGCAGGAGGGGGGGGAAATGCAAGTGAGGAAGTTTCTGTCTCAAGTCGCTTCCCCTTTCAGCTGCCAACAACACACTGAGGGGTAGAGTGTGGATTGCTGCTGTCTCTCACTGCTCCCTTCCAAGTCAAAGATACTTCACAATCAAGTAAAGCAGAAGAAAAGAGAGAGAAATAGAGCAGGTTGCAAAGATGCGCTGCACAGAAAGCAATAAAGCTTCAGAGCACCGTGTGGGCTCAGGAGTGCCTTCAGATGTGGGTTTCAATCTCTGTTTTTTCAGGTAAGAACACCTGAAATTGGAGCATTTCTAACTTGTTCCTGCTGAGCCTTCAATTTTCATAGAGTTGGGACAGGTGCAAACTCTCCCCTTGCAGCACAGTGCTGGAAGACAACAGGAGAGGCCAATATTTGGTGGTTTTGCTTCATGGGCTGCCAGTGATTTAAAATAGAATCAAAGGAGGGAACAGAGAAATGGCATGATATAGGGGAGAAATAATCTCATTTGGAAGACATCTAAAAAGAAGGGGAATGCATCACTCTCTAGAAGTGTCTACATCTCAAAATTAACAACAAAGAGGTTCATGATTAGCCCAAATGAAGGTGTAAATGTTGTGAACTTCTGAAGTAGGATCTATCAATCCCACACACAACACCTTCAGAGAGCTGAGATCCTTGGATGCCTTTGAGTTTCCTCAGTGCAGAATTTTGCCATTAGTAGCAAACCAACATATTTAGGCTATATAGCACCACACGGTCTGCTTTAGAGGGGGAATGCTTTGGGAAGAAAGCATGAAGCATAAAGGAAGATTTTCAACAGTTTAGGCAAAAGCTGATGGTGTAACCACCATCAAGACATTTCAGACATCTGTGCTGACTAATGTAAGATCCCAAACTTTGGGTGCCTGACACACAGCAGACACGAAACTGCACCACACATTAGCTTGGAACCTGAGGAGGTGACATTTCCAAGGACAAGACAATCTCTAAAGACAATACACACAGAGTAGGAGAAAGGAAGATGCACAGTACTATTTGTGCCATGAACAAACTGCAGCATCAGAGAAGGGAAAGGCTGGGAATGAAACCATCTCAATCCAGCATAGTCAAATGTTCAAGTAAAAGGCTGTACTTCTTTTTCAAAAGAAAACAAAAATATGAAAATTCTAATAAATATTTGAGTTTGAGAGTGCATGTATATGAGTATAAGCAGTGAGAACACAGCATCAATATTGGTATATAGCTATTTAAAAGATTGATGTTCTCAGGATATGAGTAAGGAGCTGACACTTTCCCAGCGCTAGCACAGCACAGTCTGAAGATGAAATGAAAATGAGACTGTGCTATCAGTAGTTCACTTCTTACGCCAGGTTCTCATAGTCTGTTTTCCATTTTCATCAAGCCTATTTCATTACCACTGCCTTGATGCAAATTAGGATGAAGTCATCATTCTCTAGACAGATATACATTTTTTGTTAGAAAGGCGATGAACCCAGTTCCTGTTCCTGCAAACAATTATGCAGTGAGCAGTCTAATTTTCTACAGATGGCTTAATGAGGCTGCATATGCATAAAAAGGTATCCACGGGCATATTTGCAATAGAAAGGCCATGGTTATCTCTTAGCTGCAGGGTCTTCCAGAAACCCATGTGATTACCATCGTTGAGAGCAACAAAAGCAATGCTATGAATGCCTCATTAGAACAAATATTCCTAGACTGGGATTTACTTTCACAACTGGTGCTAATATTCTTCATGATGGAGAAACATTCAGGGCAAAAAGTTCCTGCACTGTGTAGGGATGGATAATGAGCATGGACACAGCCAGGACCAGCCTCTGTGATGACCAGAAGTTCACAGAGAGTTCTGATGCCAGAATGGCATTGGTGTCTGAGATGCAAAGCTGCACTGTACAGAGGTAGCCAGAGCACCTCAAATCCCTTCTCTGACACCCAGGGAGGGATGGACAGAACCAGGTCCCTTCACGGACTGACTAAGCTGCTTCTCAGCTGCAAACACATCTCCACGCCCTTGGCTGTGTGAAGATATTGGCACTGAGCTGGTAGGGAAGGATGGCCACTTCTGTGGGATCAATCACCCCAGGATGGTGGGCTCTGTCCAGGACAGTGTCAATGCACTGGGGACACCAGACATGTTTTTGTCATGGGGATGGGAGTAGTGCTCATGGGGAAATCTTCAGCAGCCTGGTAATGACCCCAAATGCAGGACATGCCCAGAAATGTACCAGGGCCAGTCAGGACTTTATCCTAGCAACCATTTACAGTTTTCCCCTGACTACAGTGGAATGTTTCCAGGATCAAGTCCAGCAGTACCACTCCTACAGTTCTTCAGTGGCTGTTCTCAGCAGGTGTCTTTAAACTCCTTGGAGGCTGAACACATATTATCTGGTGCAGCCCTTTATTCTTGAAACAGACCAGCTGTGAGAATTTCCACCTCTCCTGTGTAGTTTTTATCCAAATTCTGACTGCAAATTGCATAGGAATGGATTTTCTCATTTTGCTTATATTTTGCCTTGCTGCTCTTTAACATGGAGGCACACCTCACAGGGATTGAGAAACATGAATTTTTATCACTGTCAGTCACATAGATGTCACATGCTTTCACCATGGTAGGACTGGGATGACCAAGTTGCCACAAGTGAGAAACAAGTCAGCCCCAGGTACTCTTGGGTGAGACTGAGAGGCTGGAAACTGTTCCCTCGCTGTCTGCATAGAGCACAGACCCTGCAGCTACCCAGGAGCTGAATAAGGAGTACATGGCCCAGGGATCTTCAAAGAGATCTTGAAAGGAAACAGCTGGTGTTTCAAACTCCCCTGCGTGTTTCTGAAAAGCTGCATGAAGCATGTAAACGGAAAGGAAATATTTGTCTTTAAAAAGAAAACAAAAAGTCATTAAAATCTTGGAAGATGTGACACCATACAAGAAAGTAGATAGAAGTAGTTCTTGGAAAATATATAATTCAATATTTGTTCCACAGGTTCCAACATTAGACCAGGAGCCAGGAAGACATTCTGCTTTGCTCAAATACAGACCAAAGACCAGGTAAGGGCTAATGGATGAAGCGGTGCCTGTGAGCTGGAACACACCCATGTAGGAATGGGTAACAAAACCAAACCAAAATCTGGGGGAACCCCATATAGGAAACAGTAGTGATACAAGAAATGCAGCCATATTTGTATATGCAATGCAATTGTACTGAAAATACCAATAGAAATTGTAACTGGAAGAGACTGGATAAGTCCAGTGTTAACAAAAATAGCACTGTAAAGCACACATAAATTGGAAAGTTGTTCTGTTGTGTAGAACAAATAGATGTCCTGGCTCCGGACCCAGAGCTGTTGTCGAAATAATGATGAGTGAGTGAGGCAGAATCCATGGTCTGTTACACAGATGAGAAGGAACCTCTCAGGGCCCATTACCAGCCCAGGGTTAGACCTCATTAACCCTCGTTAAGCCAAGGCAGATTATATGTTGCAAATCAAATCTGAATTTGGCTTTAGATTTACTGCTTGTTTACACTAGCAGATCAAACAGCCTATTTCTGCTTCCAGACACCCTCACTGACCGCTCCATGCTTCCCTGGGAAAATTCTAATAAAATAACTGTGCTATTCTGCATTGGTGCAGCTCTTTCAATCCCAGTCAGACTGGTCTAACCACAGGTCTCATGATACTCTTCAGACAAATGCGCTCTCCCTGCCCATCTGGCAGGATATTCTGGGGAAGTTTGGCCTCCTGGAGTCTGCATGAGCTGAGGAGCAGCCAGTTCCTCTTCCCTACTCCAGAAGCTGGAGTAGATGGTCATTTCTCTGAACTGTGACATCACAGGTTGCATTTGATGAGTAAATTAATGCAGGTTGGAAATCTATGAACTCTGCTGGCAGGATTTTAGCTTGGTCTGTTCCTAAACAGTTTCCTAGCAGGGTCTATTTCCCATGAGCAATTTGCATGTAGCCACCCGGCTCTGGAGGCTAAACCATGGTACCAGCACAGACCTGGCTGCCCCATGACAGATGCCCTCACTGCTAGGAAACTGCCTGAACCACATTCAACTTGTTGGTCTGGAGGCACTCTCAAATCCAAGTTCAGTGGTTTTCTCAATAAGGTGGTGATTAATTAGGCTTACTCTGCAGTATGGGAATACTTCTTGCCACATCATGTGAACACACACACGGAGATGATGGCTTCTGCTCATGGCTCTCCTTCCCCATGCAGAGATCACAGCATGTAGGATGGAGAGAGAAGCCCTGTACAGCCTCTGTGTCCTTCTGGAGAATAAACCAAAGTCCTGCCCCCATCACTTTGCAAACACAAACCCTACAGCCCTGTGGAACAGCTGAGAGAAAACAAAGGAGAGGAAGGGACAGGGAGGATGATGAGAACAAGAAAAGTTCAGGTGCAAACCAGATCTGTGCTTAAGCATCCCCCTCCTCTACTGCTGGGGAGCTTCAGCTCAGTGCATTTCTAGGGGACAGAGTGATGTATATCCATCCCTCCATGCTGTGCAAACAGCCAGTGACTCCAAGGGTAGCACCAAGACAATCAATCTGCCACAGCTGAGCACATCCAGGTCTGCTGTTGTCACTGGGGGATTCCAGCAGTTGTGCTTTGGGAAACAAAACAAACAGCAGCACACTTCTGTACATACCAGCTCAGACAGCTCATCAAAATCAAACCAGACGAGTGAGGAGGATTTAATTAGAGTTGGCCCCCCTCCTCAAACCATCTGAAGGGTTCAGAGTTTTATTCTTACTAACTTGCAAATTTACTGCTCTAATTTGAAAGGAAAATTCACGATCTCAAATGTCAAGAAGTTATGTTCAATTTCCTTATGGTGTTTTGACCTTCTCAACATGAAGGAAGTAACCCTTAAAGAGCCAGAGAAGCAGGGCTGCTGCAAAGAATATTTATGTTGAAAGGCTTCTGTAGGCCTGTCAGAACAAGGCTCCATGCTGGGGACCTCTCATCCATCTCAGACCCAGGAGATACCTCCTCATTTCAATGGACAAGGTAGAACAAATATTAACATTTTTCACAGAATTTGCAAACACAGTGAACAATCCAAGTCCAGTTTAGATTTCAAAATGGAAATTCAAAACCAGTTCTTTTCTAATTTAAATTGTCTTTTTAATCCACTGTACAAAACCAGGAACTGGGTCCTCAGTTTTTCTAGTTTTTAGTGAATTGGCAGATCATGCAGCTGAGCAGGGCAATAACATGACTTTGTGAGAAGCATTCTGACATTCCTGGGTGAATTTTGGATAGCTAGCAATTTCTAGAAGTAAATAAATCACTGAGTTTCACTTTGAGCACTGCTGAAAATGTCTTCCAAGCTGAGAGGGAGTCCATATTCATTAAACAGTAATCCAGTTTATGAAAAGGAGAGGGGGATTTCATCCCACCATTTGTAGAAAGAAACTTAGCAACAATAATACAGGAAATGTGAAAATCTCATCTTCTCTTGTAAATTATGTATGCACTCTAAGATGAAGAGAATAGTTCAGTGCAACTGCCACTGGAAGTGAGCTTATTTGCCTGCTGGGAAGTAGCAATCAGCCAGCACAATGCTCCTTCCACAGTGAGCTAGTTCAAATCCAACCTCTGAAAATTATCCACATGCAATATCTGGCTTCCATGAACCTTTATCCATCCATCCCTCCATCCATCCATCCCTCCATCCATCCCTCCATCCATCCCTCCATCCATCCATCCATCTGCTTTTGGAATGGAAGGCTGCCCACATGCCAAAAGCCACCATCACAACTTGCACCTGCATCCTAAGCTGCAAGGCTGAGGAAGCAAATGTGCATGGAAGACGAGTGTCTCCCTTCCCATTCGAGCCCAACAGGCTCACTCAGGGCCTCTGTTATGTCTCAGCCCAGAGGTAACACTGGAAAATGCGCCCAAATGTCTTGTGGAAGAATGTGAAACTGCAGACATTGCATGCCAACAACTTGCAGCCAGTCACATCTAAACTGTCTGGGATTTCCTCAGAGACAGCACAAGCCTCACTTCCCAGTTTGTGCGGTTATTTCAACTGTTGTCACCACCTCTGCATATTCAGCCATGTCAGCTATTCAGCCTTCCTTGAAGGACATGATACATGGACAGAGGATCTCAGTGCTAAGGAAACCCCTTCTTCCTGTAGCAGCAGTGTTGCTGCCGCTGTGGTACAGTAAGAGGGGGATAAAACTCCTGCAAGAGATCTGTGGCACCAATTTGTGTTGGTTTTCACCCACTGCAAGAAATCAATGAGGTGCAAGAGCAAAAGAAAGATGGCCCTCACTGGCATGAAGTTTTACAAGCATCCTCCTACTGTATCAGCCAGCTTTCACATTTCATGGCATTGTGAAGTTTAAATGCCATAGGATAGATCTCTCTGGCAATAAATCCAGCCGAAGGCAATCCCTTAAAAAGCCATAATTACGTAAGGGTGTGCTTGCTCATTACAATGAAGGATGGAAAATACAGTATGCATCACATAGTGTAATTCAAAATTGATTTCCTATCCTGACACATTTTACAGAGGCTATTCTGCACACTGTTTTTGCCATGGTCCTTTTGCCAGGATTTTTCTTTCCTTTCATCTTCTGTTTGCCCAGTGCAGGAGACTATTTCAAGGCAATGCCTTCATCTTCGTTGCACATTAAAGGCAAAGATAAGGGAGGAGTGCTGCTCCTATCCTGGCAGTTATCCATCACATTTTAAAACTCCTTGAACCAAAAAAGCACATCACTCATTTTATTTTGCTACTCGTCAAAGAAGAGCTGGTTGCTAACAGCAAAAAGAGCCACTTGTGAAACATGCCAGCTCCTGGTCTCATCCTGCCAGTAGCTCTGTCGTCTCAGCTCCCACCGACGCTCTGCTTCCTCCAAGAATCAGGACCATGCAGGATTGGCCTCTCTTAGAGACTCAGATGGTGCTACAATTACATGTTTCTACTTTGAATACTGTATAAAAACCCTGTCACAACACCCTCCATTTTTCTTTCTGTTTATTTAGACTTTACCTTTTCAGTTGCTTCAAATTTGCCATTGTTTTTGTGCTAATGTTGCTAAATAGGTCTTTATATCCTAAAAATCACTTTAGCACCAGCACTGCCTGGCACCTTTGTCTGAAAACTCAACAGGGATGCCAAGGGCTATGGTGCAAACTATATTTCCCACATTTGATCTTCTGTTGGATGCTGCCCTTGACATTACTGTGCTGTATCTGTACAACTTCACAGTTCTGTCAGGTTGGTGTTAAGTGCACACCCAGCCATGGTCACATCTACACAAGGAATGAGCTTCAGCCAGTGTTATACAGGCACAACCTACAACACTGCCATCCCTGTGGAAATAAAAGCAATGAGCTGCCCATAAGGAGCCACTTGAATAAGGTCACCTGGTGCAAAACTATGCTCATGCTAAAGCAAACAGCCAATGGGCCTTGGGTGGCTCAAAGCCCTCTTTGCTCACTCCCCACCCCAACAGCCTGGGGCTGGAAAAGCCATGGGCATCACTCAGTGATGATTTCTCTGTGTCACAGCCTTTCCTCCAGCCTGCCCTGTAAGGAGCTGTGGTTACAGTGCAGTGTGTGAAATACACAGTCACACCCTCCTTAGTAAATCCAGGTCCCTTATATGCCCTTGCCTCCTACATGGCACACTTCAAACCCTTCCTGCAGAACCCTGGGGAAGCAGCCAGGTTCCCAGGTAGGGAAATTTCTGCCCCAAGCTGGGCTCAGGCACTGCTCTGCTCCTTGGACCAGAACAGGGCTGCCAAGACTGAGAAGCTCATACTTGGGCTTCATGTGCTACAAAGAAGCTGCAATTCCCCATCTTTGGAACTTGCATAAACCATTAAGAGATTATTAAATGCCTGGGGTCCAATGAAAATTGGACTTTCTATTATTTCTATTTTTAGAAAAAATAATTGAACTATTATTACTCCTATTCTGTAAGACAGAAAGCTCACAAACTCAGAGGTTGGACTGGAGCAGCTCAGGAAAACAAAGCAGCCTGACAGCCATACAAAGCCTGTTGGGGTGCAGCTCTTGAAATCCTGCCCTGTGCTTGAGCTACAGCACCATACTTGGTCCCTTTTGTCTTCCCAAAATAGCAGCTAGCAGGGCTGGAGAAGGATCAATTCCCAAGTAAATCTCATGCAAATTGGAACCACACAAAGGAGGCTATTAAACTCCAATGGACATTGGCAGCACCACTCTCAGACCTGCATGACATGTTTCCAAAGAGGCTGATATTAATTAAAAACAGGTCTTGATTTATATATGTTTCTTTCCACTGTGCTTTGTTATTTTAATCACTGAAATACTGGCCACTCATGACCCATTGCATTGTACAATTTTAGTCATAATTAATACATGCACATAATCTGTATTAAGTTACATAAAAATAATAATGGAGTCTTACCATCAATATGAAAGTACTAATTAGTTTTGGTTTGTAGTTTCAATTTGTCCAATAACAATATTTAAACACATATGAAATTAAGCAGCACAGATGTTAATCAGATAGAAGGTCTGCAGTACCTTTGCATGAGTAATGCTACATGAAATAATTGAAATTTAACATTTATGCAACACTTTCCATCTCCAAGGGATCCCAGAACCTATTAACAAGTACATAAGAACAGACATATTTTGCAATACGTTGCCTTCTTGTTACAACTTCCTTCCACGGATTTCAGATCACTTAACAAACAGTAATCAAGCCTTTAATACCCTGTGCTGCTGCACAGCCAAGGGAATGAGCCCTGCTGAGGGCACCCAGCCCTGACATGGGGCAAAGGCAGCAGGTCACAAGAAAGGCACTGACTGCCCAATTCAGCAAAGATTTCTGTTGAATAAAGTACTTAATCATATGTTTAAGAGAGCTTTAAGGAATGTAAGCTTTAAGGGATGGCCTCAAGTATCTTGCTGAATGTGAGTGTGGGGAGAAAAAGAACCTGGGAAAAGTGTGGTGCAGAGTGTGAACACTAGTGGCTGGTGAAGGCAGCTCCTGCCTGCCAGCTCTTTGTCATAATTACTTCAGGTTACATGTGAATAATCCCAGCAAGTTATTTAAGCTGTGTTTTACATGTAATGAAAATAACTGAATACCCTCAGACCTATCACCATTTTTTCATAGATGCCCACATCTTTAACAGGTCTTGCAACTCAGCTTTCTTTTCCAACTGACAAATTTTCCAGCTGACACTTTCTAGCAAGGACTACATTTTAAATCAAGGATTGTTCTCCCAACTGACTGCACTGAATGTTCTTACTTAGCAGCACTGTCTGTCATGGATAGACATGGCTGGGTGAAGCAAGGGGAGAATGTCCCACCCAAACACTCTCTGATAGATCGTTCCCAACTTAAGTTGTTGTTGCACTGACCTAAACCCATGAAGTGCACCAGTGTATGGACACAGCTTTGGCAGCTTGCCATGGCAGCCTCTCTTTTAGGCATGAGGAGGAACTGACTAAATGAAATTCACTTTAATGCCCTAAAACTTCCTGTATCTGTAATAATGATTTTGTTTAAAAGATCATGATTTATGGATCATGATAAAAACAGATATTTAGAGAGAAAGATTTCCACATAAACTGTTTGTTGCAACACCAAAATAATTCAAAGCTCTGTTCAGAAACCTGAAAATCATATTGATTTGTGGGCGACATAACAGCCATTGTACTTTTGTTTCTGAGGCACTAACTCAACACTGATTTTTCTCCCATCATGTTACAGAGGACACAGACAATTCTGTTTAAGGTTTTAGCTGGAACACATTGTTAGGAGTAAGGGACCATAGTAAGAGGTTGAGGAGATTGTAGTAGACTGAAAAATTATTATATTTGTCCTTTAAGAAAATGAGAGCAGGGCCTGGGAAGGAATGCCTAATGAAGTCCATAAATGTCCATCAAGTGCTAAGCTGAGGACCATAAATCCTTCCTCCTTCTCTCTAAGCTATGTACTGACAGCAAACCATGTTATCAAGTGTAATTATTATTTCAGGCTAAGGTTTTCCTTTTTTTTTTTTTTTTTTTTACTTTTTCTTAACAAAAGATGAAAGTCTATGGTTCATTTTTCACCTGCAGACAAACTCAGCTGAACTCAGAAGACAAAAATTACATTCTGTATTTTTCTGCCTATTATTAAGCGCTGGTTTCCAGTTTTGTTTAAATGCCAGTTATCAGGATTCAATTTACCCCCTCCGAGGGGGATGTCTGGTATCATTCTGAGAGTAGTAACTGCAATATATTATGTTAATTGAGCTCTAATAAGCCTCACAGTGCTTTTGCTTCCAAACAGGAATGGAAATGTCATTTTTTAAATACAGTGCACTAAGCAGCTCTCTATACCTGCACGACCTTATTTCTGAATCTGAGAATATGGGGCAGCAGCACAGATTTCCTGGGCATTACAGAGAACATAAGGAAAACCCAAAAGATCTAACTATTATTAACAGTCTCTCTAAAGCCCAGCCCTGTTTAGGAAACTAGGAAATCCCACATGAAGAGTTCTTTTCATTGAGAAGGCCTCCCCTGTCAGCAGCCTCCAATAAACTTTAAATAATGAATTTTAAGGCTGTTGTCCCACGTAGCATCAATCTTAAAGACAAGGAGTCTCCAGCAGTGAATTTCTCTTTTGTTTAACTCTCAGCAGAACTGTATTTCATGCAATTAATGTCAGATGCTGCTTGTGCATTTTGATCATTTCATTTACTTACAGCACAAGAAACGACCATGACCACAAATCCACGGCATCTTTTGCACTCACTAAAATTTGGCAGTAAGCCTGCAGGTTTATGCAGGCTTTAGCAGACTGTCAGGGATAAACGGGGATTATAGCAGTTACTCTAATTAATATTTTGTTATTAGACAGACTAGGGACAATGGCCTTTAAAGAAGAATTCCCTCCTGTGTCCAAAAGAGATGAATATATGCAACTGCATGCATTTGTCTTAGTATAGATTTTAAAACATTGCCACTATATACATATAGTTCTCATTTTGGCATGACAAAAAATAAATAGGAAAGTTGTAACACTGTTTAAGTTTGAACCTTTGCACCTGAACAACCTCCTTGCACCATCTGCAAAACAAAACCCCCAGAATCTTAATGTTTTAATAAAGGTAATAATACCTTGAGGGAACTTCTACCTCCTTGTACCACAGTTGTCAGTACCAAGCAGACAGCCTGGGGAAGGAGCAGCCCCATGTGCAGGGTGGACCCCCAGCTGCAGGGGCACAGCTGCTGGAAGCCTGGGAGCCTCCAGCCTCCCAGCACAGCTGCCCTGGTGCCCACCCTGCTGCCCTGCCAGCTGCTGAGGCCGGGCAGAGCTGTGCCACAGGGTTCCACATCATCGAACACTTTCAATTTTGGATTTTGCATCTGCAGTGATCAGTTGTTGGCGTGAGGCCAGTTTCCAGCAGCACACAACTGCTCCTCTGCACTGCTCATCCATGCAGACCTTTTCCAAGAGCTGTCTCCCCCCACTAGGCCTGTGTGCCGTTCTGCTAAAAAATGTTCTTCCTCTAATATCCTAAGTGTCACCCCCCAGCATAAGTGTCAACCCTCACCTTGCTTGTCCACAGTGAAACTGCACTTTTCCAGGGGTTTTCTTATCACACCACTGGAGAAAGCTTCCAAGAAGTTTCCTGTTCTAAAGCAAACTAGCTTACAGTTTTATGGTTTACTCTTAACCATTTAAAAAGTAATAAAAATATGTTGTCTGGTCCTTCACTTTTCTCAGAAATCCTTCTGGGGACAACACTTTGAAACATGTCCGTTTATGGTTCACCAACCCCATTGCACATTCAGGCCAAACAATGAAAGGGGGTTTCCCTTCCACACCTGGAAGGCATTATTTAAAAAGATAAAGGTAAAAATCTCACTAGGGCAGTACAACTTTTAGAAAAGCAGAAGCATTTCATCTTTCCCCATGGAGATCCCAAGTCAAAAGCTCTTCTGGTAGAAACTTGCCACCTGCATTAATTTAAGAGCTTTTACCCTAGTAATAGTCAAACTTGAACGCATCTGAAGTGTGGTAGCTCTAGTCCTGCTTCAGTGTTAGTTTGGCATTGCTTCAAATCAGAGGGGCAGCAATTAACCTACAAGTATCAAAGCATGCTCATTAACTTCCTGCTGAAGGTAAGAACATTCTCAAAAGCTTTGCTGAACTAAGTCTGTAATGATCAGCCCAATCTAAATAGGGAAACTGACCACCTCAGCAAGGGGGACAATGGTGTTCACTGGGAAGAAAAATGTCCTCAGAATCCTGCCTTGCTCCAGCAAAGCCACGCTCATGCAACAGCTGACCAAAGCCAGGATGTTTTCTGCTGGGCTGGGGCTGTATGGTGGCATCTCATTTGCAGGAATACACAGTTCTTCTCTTAATGAATAAATGTTACTCCTTGTTTGTTGTCAAAGTTATGCTGGGCACTGGGAATGTTGCCTCTTCTTCTGTACATCACACCCAATCACTAACACAGTTTACCTTGCAGCCAGATTTTAAAGATACAAGCTGTTGTTAAAATAATTTAATTTATTACGTAGCACACTCATTTAGAAATCACCACTGACTTTTTAAAACCACAGAGGGAAGTAATTATATTTAGTAGGTAGCAAAGCTTCTCACTGATGGTGTGGAGTCCAGGTTTTCACCACTCACTATACAGAAAGTTGCAGAAAAATAAAAGCTTTTGCTTCTCACCAGGCACAAAAATAAATAAAACAAAATCAACATTTCGCCGAACGCATGAAATGAAATATGTGTTTGCTGGCATGTGCTGTGAAGGTGTCACTCAGGAGAGCATTTAAACGCATATGCTTGTATTTAATGAGTTATATAAGTCTTAGGAGTAGGTTTAACTTGGAGCATGTGTGCCTGTGTTTTGCTGCACAGGGGAGGTGTGGTAAACCAGAGCCTCAGGAGCTGGAGAACCCTGGGGGAACGGGCTCAGCAGTGAGGAAAGCCAAACGTGCCTTGCTCCTGGAGAGCTGCTTGGCATTTTTCATGGCTCATCCCTCGTGTTTCATAGGAAGCACGCACATTAGTGAGCTTCAGCCGTGCTTGCCAAAAACAGTCGACTACGGCCATGCGGTGGTTCTTGCTCTGTGAGGAACAACAGCCGATACCTCCTTGTCTTGCAATAACTCTTACCCCTCTAAATCAAGTTGACTACGATACATAAATCTCCTTTTTTTCATGTCTGTGGACAGGTTAGCAGATGTTTTCAACATCCAGGCTGAAACCGTAAATGATGAGACAAATTTGGACCTCTGGATCTTCGTGGGAGGCTTGATGTGGGCGAGGATCTGTCTTCACCCGAGCCTGTACTGCTGCCCCAACACTCGTCTGCAGCCAGGGGGAGAGGAAGCCTGAACCCGAGGGGGAAGGGGGAATGCCACAAAGGATAAGCTCCCAACTGCCCTGCACCCATACTTGACTTATGGGCTGTTTCCTTGGATGTCTGATTACATAGGGAAAGGGAAAAAAAAAAAAACCAAAACAAAAAAAACAAACCAAAACAAAACCCCACAACAGTTACCTCATTTTTAGCTTTAAAAATAAATGAAAATTTGGGTTTTTTTAAAGGATAATCCATGTAAGTAAAACGAGTAAATTCCTGAGAGATTACTTAAGGCTTCTGTGTAGTCAGCTTTCCCTGTATGATCCCAGCATAAAGTAAAAACTTCACACTGGCTGGATCCCTCCAAGTGAACCTCCTGTCCCAGATGATGTTTGTTACTCAGGTGCACAGAACTGCTTTTCACAGAGCAGTGGCACATGGAAGCTGAGACAAAAATCAGGAGCCAGCACAGACACTGGCATGCAAACACACAGAAAAGCCTGAGGAAGAGCTGGTAATTGTAAATACCCCCAGCCAGAGAAGGACAGGACTGGAGGGGCCACAGCAGCGATGCCAATGCTGGCTGCTCAGAGATGGCAGGGGCACAGAGGGACAAGGCATCCTCCTCCTGCCTCCAGATGGAAACATCTCCATTTTTCATCTTGGTTCTTTTTTCCAAATAGTTTTGTCCTACAAAAAGTTCTTCAGTCTGGAAAGAGACAAGGAAGGCCCTGAATGGGCACCAGAGATGGCCTTGCTACCCCCAGCAGGGGACCAGCAGGAGCATCTTTGCAGCCTTTATTGCAGGCTGATAATGAAGCGGGGGGATGTTTTCTGCTCATTAAGTGGCAGAGGGAGTGGGACCACTGCTGTACGTGTTCCATGCACACACAGCACTGGGCAGCTACTGAATGACACAATGCTCCCTCGTTAGGGAAAGGGTCAACAAACGCGTCTGTCATCCTTCTGTTACTATTTCTAAATGAACTCAATTAAGTTAATTAATTTTTTTAGTGCAAGAAAAATGCCAAGCATTAAATGAGAATAAAACCTTCCTTCTCAAACCCAGATCTCAAGATTGTTTGCTTTCAAATGAAAATAATTTTCAAAACATTAACTTACTTGAAGAAAATTACTAAGTGTTTTTCTCTGTGGCTGCTTAATTTGAAAAGTCACACCCACACTTCTCCCCACAACCAAGTATGATTAATGCAAAGTAACTTTCCTAAAGACAAATTATTGTCACACTTTTGTAATCTCAATCAATTATGGATACATCAAAAAATACAATGAGTTTAATCTCAAGAGTTTAAAGGAAATGTTATGTTACTTGCTTTGGTTTTACAAAGATATGGGCATATAATTTTTATCAGGATAAAACCTTCTTTTGAGGGAATCTGATAGGTAATTTACATATAAAGAAACAATTTCATAATTTGCTATTTCAGGTTTGTCTCCTGATGGGGTCTTTAAAATCATTTAAGATGCTAATTCATGAACAGTTTTGTGCATGTGTCTGTATGTTTTACCTAACATACATCTTTCTAGAATGTGGAGAAAGAAGAAAAGCTTTCCAGTTTTTGTAATCTCTTATGGATTTCAGTTAGAAAAGAAAAAGGCAGACAAACAGTAATAAGGCAGATATACAATAAATCTTTAAATATGATTCATTATATTATTTCCATTTCATTTCTCTTTTATCCTTTTTTATGTTAATGATTTGATGACAGCACCATGAAAAACCAAACAAACCTGGTTTTTCCATTTTGAAGAAATGACAGTATAAGAGAACTTCAGTGCATGAAAGACATGTTCTCTAGGAAAAAAAAAAATCTATTTTTTGAATTGATGCATTAAAAGAACCGCAACAACAGGAGAGGCTACCTTCTGTTTGTAAACTGGATTTAGTTATCTTGCTAATAAAAACATGGATGCATTGGAACTTCTTCAAGAAGTTCAATCAAGAGGAAACATTTTAGCCAAGAGGAAGATGTATTACATGCACAGTGACAACACAAGATCCTTTCCACAGAAGAGTTTCACTGCGCCATGCCCTGTATGAAAACCAGACTGAAAAGATACTCAGTGCTTCAATAAACTTTTTGAGCTGGTCAGAAGTTGTGTAAGATTTTAACTCTCAGTACAGAAACTGAGTTACCTCAAATAGACAAAAAGCCTTGCTTCCACTTCTTAACACACCTCTATGCAACCATTACAAAATTAGTATCATCTCTACTCTGTTGCACACGTTTAAAGTCAATATCCTCATCATCTCTGATACTACTTTCACCTCATGTTTTGCTCCCTTTAATGTCTAACCATCACACTTTTTGCTGAGAGATAGTTACCCACAATTATCCTCCATCTGGATGCAATGGAGCCAGCCACAGTAAGACTAAAGATGCTTTTTATCTTCTTGTTCCAGGTCTCTCAAAACAGTCACTGAATGAGTTCTTATAAGACTCCTACAATGCACTTAAGGAACATTATTGGATTGTTTCAGTTTTAGAAAAAGACATATAAAAAATCCTCCCTTTAGAAGTGGCTTCTAGTTTGATGCTTAGAGGCTCTGAATTGCCACTGGAGACTCCAGTGAGCTCATACAGATCACCTGAGCTGGCAATTGAAGTACTCAGATCAAATGCATAAAAGTGGGATGTGAGTATTCCCTGCAGGAGATAGAGTTTCAAAGGTACTGCTTAGCATTGTAGAAGTTTATCCAGGTGACATCGTCAAATAAATCAGGAAAAGCAGACAGTGTTTACATGGGCACATCTAAACCATCATGCCTGGGAAATTTTTCCCACTCCTCTGGATGTATACTCTGGCCACGTCCCAACTTAACATCAGGGAAAGTGCTAAGTCCCACTGTCTCCTCTCCAGGTCCCATGTTCAATGGAAGAAAACCGAGGTAATTCAGGAAACCCAAGTTATGCTTAAACACATTGAATGACTGGGACTTAGCACAGCCTTCTGTGCTTTGGAGCCAATTAAATCATTTGGGACTCCTGATTCAGGGAAAGTTGAAAACACTCAGCACCCAGGAAGCTCCTAAAGGTCTTTAATGACCAAACTGCCTTTGCTCTAGCATTTTGCAAGCTTATCCCCTAAAAGACACATTATTATTATTGTTGCTGTTGTTGTTGTTGTTGTTTTTGTTGTTGTTGCTGTTACTTGTGACCCTTATGTAAGGATCAAACTTCTGGTGTCTGGTGAGGGCTGCAGCTCCTTCCTTTTACTCACAGAAGCTCACAGGAGATCTCAGCAAGTGGCTCTGCCCTGTGCCAGCAACAGCCCGACAGCCAAGGCAGGCTCTGGTTCTCAGGCACTTTTGTTTTCTCATTTGGGCAGGGGATGAGGCCACTGCCAAAGTGCCTGGTTCATCCAGGAAACAGTCCATTACAGTCCCTAATGCTGCTCATTGCAAGGTCAGCATTTTGTCTCACCATTCAATACTTTCCTGGCAATTGATGCCCCCATCCATAGCGTGGCTGGTAATCAGCAAAGCACCCCTCCAGCAGCTCTTTATGCTGCCTACCTACAGCCTGATGCCATTCACAAAAGCTTCCCTGTACGTAAGCTTAATGGGTAAAGCAATCAATGCAAAACAAATCAGATGCTGTCCAATGTTTTTCCTTCAATAAGTAGAATCTGAATCTTAGGCTTTTGTCTGAGCTTCTCCCAAGTTCCAGGATAACTGAACACAATATGGATATTTACAATTAGCCACAACACTTGTTGCATAATTATAACATGGGGGTAATTTCCTCAACTAAGCTTATTGCCTAGCAAAAAGAATGTCTCTGGTGAAAACCAATGTGGCGCTATCGTGCTGGAGATCATCAGAGGAACATGGGCAGCCCTTGGAACCAGCATTTCAGGTGTCAGATCTCACTTTATGCCAACCCAGTGAAGTGCAGATCAAGAATTCAGAGTTCTAGCAAAACTGCCTTTCAGTATCTGTTAAGAAAGAGATAGAGACAAACATCTACATGCACTTGCTTGCAATCATGGTTCTCCTTAAGCTTTCATTCCACCAGTAAAAATACAAACGGGGCTGGAAGCCAGGTTTTTGTTGGAAATTCTGGGTTGTTTTGAGCTACCTGTTGCAGAGAGCTAGAGTATGTTGCCAGTTATTCATGTTTTAATGTACTTCATGCATTTTTGTGTATTAATGCTGTGTTTCACCAGGAACACATTCTCCACAAAGAAAAAAGAGTGAAAATATGAGGTGAGCTTGAGAAACTCAAGAATATCAAGTCCTCAAATACCTGTAAGAGTAGCACCACAACACTGTGTGACCAACGACTGAGGTTTTTTGCATATTTCTCTGTACACACCCAGGATGTCATTGAAATCTGGTACAATGCTAATAAACCTTTTCATATTTTTTCACTCAAAAGATTCTCACTCCAGGGTTTTCACCCTGCTTTACCCTGCAATACACAACAAGGTTGCAGTCACCAGGAGACATTGAGTTCAGTTTTCTGTCTCATTCAAAATCATGAACATGTACAAAATCTTGCACTGGGGACAAACCTGGCAATGCCTCACAGCCAGACAGACCCAGTGCTCAGCTCCCCTCTGGTCCCCACTACATTGCTGCGCCCTTGTGTGCTCCTTGAGAAGTTCTGACACCCCTGTATTTCTGTCTTAAAACTTTGTTTGCTGCCTGTTTGGTCTGAAAGTTTGTCAAGGCAGAAACTGCTTATGCCAGAATTGTGCTGCACTCTCATTACCAAAAATGACCAAGACATATTTGCAGTTTTGACACCCATTTCTCTGCAATGTAAAGCTTTTCCTTATTAAGATTTAGATACTGACTACAAATTACATGCTGAACAGGACTGAAACACTTAGAAAATCTGCTGGTGTGATGAGAGATCAGCCCAGCACAGGCATCATCCTCAGCACAAATGTGTGAGCCCAGCAGGGCAACAGAGGAGGCAGGAGCTGTGTTTTGTGGAGAGTGCAAGTTATAATCTTACTGATTTATGGGACACTAACTGCCTTGCAAGGCAATAATGATTTTGCACAGAGGTCATCACAAATTCTGTTTGTCAGTCTGCTTTGAGCAAATCCCAAGAAGAAATAGGTGGCTGCAATGTTTATTAAGAAAACCATGAGTAACATGACAGAGCTATAACATTACAATTTCAGTTCCACTGGATGGCCTGTAAATACAGGGAACTTGATGAAGCAGGTACTCCCAAGAGAGGAATACTAATTAAAATAGAGAGAGATGCACTGATAAACTGGCACATTTGTGTGCTTTGTACTGCTTGAATTGCTTCCACATGAGCACACTTTATACTTTCCTTTCCATACATCAAACCCTGAGCCTAGATTTTACCTCCTTATCTCTGGCCATCTAGCACATAAGAAAGATTTATAGAATGTTACACTGGGTGAACCTGAGAAAAAGCAGTTACCATGGTAACCCAGTATTTGTTTTGTGTATAAACTTGAAGTACCGAAGCAAAGGAACTCCACACCAACTTCAAAGTTCCTGTTTTGTTCCTATTGTGTTGTTTTAAAGCAATCAAAATAGTTTAATGCCATCAAGTGTACATATTAAATATATCCTTTAAAACCTTTTACAAGAAAATGCTCAGTCATTGCAGAGCACCACTACAGATATGACTTGCCACACATTCAACACGTTATCATGACAGATTCCAAGGGATGCCCTGACCATGGACACCTGTGAAGAAGCACAAGTACAATAGGTCACTTCATGCCACCACAGGAATTCAGTATTGCAGGTCAATTGTGCAATAGTAAGATACTTCATGGCCAGATCCCTACACATTCCTCTACTGGATCACAAACAAACCTTGACCCATGAAGATGAATCACAGCCATATTTTTGAAAGGTATAAACCCAGGCTCCATTTCACTGAAGTAGCATTACACCTTTGCCCTGTCATTTATCACAGACTACTTTATGTTCATGTACCTAGGCTCCACTGCCCCTAAGTTTATTATTTCCCAGCAAATTGCATCTTAATTTAGAGCACCCCCACATTTGCAGTGACATCAGAGAGCTTTACTGCAGAAGTCATCAGCAGATAGCTTGGGGTCATGTTGCCTGACACAAACCCTCAATTCCCCTCATGCCTCTACAATTAGCCGAGGCTACACACAAGGAAAAGGTGAGCAGAACTGGGGTCCTGTCTGCACCATGGAGCAGAGGCTCTCTGTTCTCTGTAAGGAAAACTTTTCTGCCTCAGGTGTTCAGGATCTGTGGGCCACACACCACACAGAGCCCAACTGATCCAACACAAATAAACAAATGTGCACCAAGGTGGCCTAAACATCTGCTATGACCATTTATCCAGATATTTTGATACAAAACACTTAAGAGGGGGAGAAAATATCCAAGAGGGAAAAGTGTATACTTTCAGGGAAAACCAGATAAATGTTTTTTTGATAAATGGTTTGCAGATAAACCTGCAAATCGTGAAACAGTAGTATCTTTTTTTCTCTACCTTTTTTCATATGGGGAAATAAAGGCATAAATGATTTTGGGCACAGGATACATCATTCAGCTTGGAGTACAGACCCCAGATTTATAATTTGGACAGGGGAGCTTAAAAATTCAGTGTTCTTCAGCAGTGTGATGCTGGCATTTCCATGAAGCATTGCCACAGAACCAACTGACCTTAGCAGCCATCCCAACTGCTTCATACCCTGGGACTGCTTTGTATTTTCCACAGCCACAGCCCTTCCCAATGGCCACTGCTGCCCAGCTCCCACATCTTCACATCCCTGTGGTAGAACACTGCACTTGTCCTGAACTCCCTTCCAATTGAAATCACTAAGTCTTTTTTTATTATTAGTAAGAGCTGAATTTCCTGTGGTGCTGGTAGCATGGAAACACAATCTCTGATTCACAATATTAAAAACACATTTCCCAACCAGAATGGAGTAGAAAGAGAGGGAGAAGAGTAGTGGGATACACATGCATCCCACAGAAGACACATGAGTCTCAGAAAATCACAGATAAGCTGGAGACACTGCCACCTTAGGGAAAAGAACAGTGGGGTTTTTTTCAGTTACAGATTGGATGGATATAGCAAATACTTGATTTGCTCCATAAACTGTAAGGTGAATGATTGGTTTTTTCACCTGCTGGAGCGCTCCTGCTGTGTGTTCTACAGTATTCTGTGTACAGATTGAAACCAAAGCTTGGGCACTTTCCTCTCCAGTTATTGAGGGAGTCTAACAGTGTTCCCAGTGAAGCTAGCAGTAACACAATGTTATTAAGTGGAGGCCCACTGCTGATCTCACTAAGACTGGTATCAGAGTAGAGTCATTCCTTTTTTACTGCAGAACTCCATTTTAATTTTATTTAGGGAGGCAGCATGATCTCATAGGCAAGGCATCAGGAGATCTGGGTTGTGTTCCCCGCCATACCATGTGATCACTGGCAAAACATGCAAGTGCTCTCTGCTTTCCTTGGTTTTTTAATCATCTGCCTGTAAGTGATCATTATTTACTGCCACAGAGTGCTCTGAGATCAATGAATGATAAACCCTAAAGAAATGCTGAGTGTTACCAATGAAGTGTATGATTTTTATATGATTAGAACAATATAAATCAGGACTAAACCCAGTGTCACCGACGTAATGCAAAATCAAGCCTCAAGGAGATCTGAATGGGTAGTAAAGTTCTCAGGAACAACAGATGACCCAGGGAAGCACAGGTTAGTACTCAGCAAATGAGTGAGGTAATGGTGGAATTGGCTTTGACAGAGAAGACAAATTGCCATAGAACAAAAAAGTGAGTTCATCATATTTTGTTCATATTGTGTCAATTTTTCTTTCCTTTTACAACTGCATTCTCTTACAAACATATTCTACCTCTTTCTGTTCCTGCTAAGCTTTGTCTTATGGCCTCCTCCTTTCCTCCCCTTTCTAAATTCATGCTGTGCATAAAATTGTCTTACTGATTCAGAGTAAGATTTATTCTTTTTGGCCCAGTGCTCTGCTCCATTGTAGGCCACCAGTCCTAAAGCAGGGAGATTTAGCATGTGTTTCATAAAATATTTCAACTCTTGGTTCATGTTTTATTCTTTTCCATTTCTTTCATTTTTCCTTTTTATGGAATTTCATCAACACCACAGGATTGGTACCTGGCATCTAAAACCAGCTGATTCAACAATGTGCTACCCTATCATGAATCATGATAGCTCATACAAATGATAATTGTCTTTCAGGTTTGTCTCTTATTAGTCTGAATTCTCTAAGATAGAAACTGAATGAGCATTGTGGGCTGTACCTTGAATCTAATTTAATCCTCAGAATGGCATCACTATATCTATTGTTAATAACCAAACTCTCAGCATCCTATCACATCAGTGCTCTGAACACTTAAAAGACCAGAGAAACCAGAAATATTTAGGTATCAGATATTTACACTTGCACAAATAAACCTCATAACTCTGGTTGAAATGAGTTTTTGAAAAGCAAAAGGTCAGCACTTAGGACCAATGCTGGTGGTAAGACAGAAAATAAGATCATATAAGGTGCTTCAATGGGCTTAGGGTCACCCACTCTGGTACCCACTCCTCTTCCAGGAGACAAGAAACTGGAAGAGAATATTAAGTAAAAAAGATTTGGGTAATTCTGACTAGTTAGGATTCTTAAATACCTGGAGCCATGCTGACTGCTGCAAATATATTGGAAACTGTCATTATCAGGAGTACAGCTATGATGGAGGGACTCCAATTGAAATTCTTCCATTAAATGCAAGAGGCTTTTTGAAAGCTACAGTTTTCTGTTAAACTTGATGGCAAGGTAGATATTGCAATATCCATAAATTAGCTCAGTTCCATTCTGTATTTTCCTCTAACATCAGTAGAGCTTTGTGGAATCAAAGACAGCTTTCCCTATCTTTCTGGAGAAAGATACAAATACATCTTCCATGGGATATAACCTCCAACAGGATGGTGGGAGGTGATCTCTGTCAGAGAACTGCCAGGTTCACAGCAGGATGCTCTACAAGCCAGACCAGCATCAAACACCTCAATAGACTCAGCTTAGGAAAAAAAAAAAAAAAAAATAGGCCTCTAAGTCCTGTGTGGGTATCTCACAAACTGGCAGATTAAACAAAGGAGATATTAAAAGATCCCCTTAGTGAGAAGAAGTTTAAAATCCTTGTGGTTTTCTAGTTTGGGTAAGCAATTTCATTCGCCCAGATGGAGGAAATAAGCTCCTAGAAGGCTCTGTTTAAATGGCCAGGTAGCACTAGTGACAACAAATATAAACCACTTTAAAATATTGAAATTGATCTGCTTGACTTTGAAAAAGACTCAAAAGCATTTTCAGTTTGCCATTGCCAACTCAAGTTTGGCCTGTAACAAAAAATCAAACTCTTAATAAAACCAGAAAGCATAGGTACATTCCCATAACCAAAAATGATTGAGCTATTACAGCTCAGCAATTGACTGCCCATCCTCTGAGTTGCAATAAGTATGTGAGCACCTGAAGCCCACTGTTCACTGAAATAAAATACATTTGCTGAAAATGTGCATCAGGGCTATCTGCAGCTGTTTTGTGGAGGTATTAACCCACCAATCTAAGAGCACACTAACAGCAGATTAGCATGTTTTGTCTGATAAACCAGAATTTGTGAAGCCACAGCTATGTGACTCCTTCCAACCAGGCAAATTAACCATTACTCTGTTAGCTGAAACACTGGGTGCTCTCAGTGACACCAGCTCAAATTAGAACTGCTGCTGATTCAGAAACAGTAGAGATTGACAGTCACAGATAGACAAAAAGCCTTTGAGACAGCTGCCCTATGGGATACGTAGGATCATCAGACATTGAAGCCAGTAGAATTACAGGATCATGTCAATCACAGTTGTTTGGGTTTCTTTTAAACACATATATCTGAAAATTTGAAAACAAAACATGTTCCTGCATGCATTTTTAGAAAAGAATGATCCACTTTGTGGGGTTTCCTAATGCTCCTGTATGCAAATCTACATGCTAATCAATTTCAAGTCGCTCCCTGGAATACTATGCATATGATAAATATTTAATTCTTTGCATTGACATTACAGGTTGAACACTTTTATATGCCTACCACATTACTAAAGCCATGAAAATTGGGGAAATGTCTGAAATAATAAATTATATTTGATCATCCTCTACCATAACCACTGCACAGATAAATCTGCCAAAGGAAAGGTAAATGTGACAACACAAGAAGGTGATAAAGAGCTTGAGAAACTTGTTCATTTGGCTTTATGTGACAGTGGCAACATGCGCCTAAGCAGAAAAAGAGATTCTAACAGAGTAAAGAACTTTTCCTTGGTCTCAAAGCATTTAAAATTCTCATCTGTGGAGAAGCATGGACACTGGATGAGATATTAATTTTTCAACACTTTCTGAGAAATAATTAAACTATCAACATTTGCCCAATTATCACCGGGCATGTGAAGCATAATTACAACCTTTTCCAGGGAATGCATAAAGTCTGAAACAGGTACATTCCCCAAAGGCAGGACTGAGACTTGAGGACAGGTGGGTTTCTCCTCCAGCAAAGATCCAGGAGATCTGACAGCAAAGTTCTGCTTTTCCTACTGTGCAGAGATCCCATTCGGAGGAGAGATGCACTGGCAGAAATGTTGTCCCATTGGAAGATGCAAATCCCCTCCCTCCCAGCTCTGCCTTGGATTGGCTGGAAAGTCCCAGACGTCATTTTACTCCCAAATCTCCCATGCCCAGAGTGCCCCAGCATCCCACCACCACTGCTCTGCCACCCACCCTCTGCAACCAGAGTAGCAACTGCCAATTTCTCTTCCAGCTCTTTTCAGTCCAGAGAGCCAGAGCTGTACTCACAGTGAATTTGATTTTTCCATAATTTTTAATTTACAGGTTATCCAACTGCATTTGATCAAGACAGAGAGAAGAAACCAATAATATAGCAGAGCACTTAGGAACACTAATTGTAAATTACTCTTAAATAATACATCATCCCTCTCTTAATCATGGCAACTGCACTCTCCTCAGAAAAGTGCACATCTGCTAATGTATTTTTCCAATAATACCAATATGAAGTTGGAGGGAAAGTGTAGAGTAGTGGTTTCTTTGTACCTTGACCTGCTCTCAGCCTAAGTTTCCCTGAATATCCAAAAACCTTCTCTATTTTTTACTTTCTGACTTACAAAAATCATTCTGCAGATAACATTTCTTGAACTAAGGATCGCTTGGTAACACTCCTTCCTAAAGGAAAGGGAACACCAGGAACCTGGACTGCTTTAATAACTAACTAAATCTTGTATTTCCCATTCATTTCCAGAAGCATTTGAGGCTGGATCACTGTAAATTCTGGAGATTTCATGTTTCTACTTGCTTTAGTGCACCAAAATTCTTGAGGCAATTTTCTCCATTTAATTTGCCGTTTTCCTCAGTACTTGTATGAGATATTCAAAGATGCTGAAGCCTTGGCTGCCATTCCAGTTCTGCACATGCCCATGTTTCCAAAAGACATCCATGACTCTGAGTTCCTTAAGGTCCTCTAGTCAAATATGAGGATGGCCATGACAAATTCTCAGCAGAGGCAAACCCTAAGCATTTGTACCAGACCCTGACTCTGGCACTGAAAACCAAGAATATAGCACATTAGTGTCTGCACCCAAAGAAAACAGACATCTTTGAAAAAAAGTAAGAAAAACTGTTTTTCCAGCATTGTCCAGTGTGTAAGCAGTGGAGCTGCAATATGAACTCTGCTCTTCCTCATTGAATCCCCTGGATGTTACTGCTTCTTGGCAGCACCACAATCTAAGTCCTTTAATTTGAATTTCTAAATAATTCAGAATGTTGAGAACTAAATCTGTTCATATTACTCTGTTATCTAATATTTCCATCAAGTTCCAAATAAACCATATTTAGTGCACAGACCTGACAAGCCAATAAAGGCTCAGGGCAGCTCCAGACCTGCTGTTACCTATAACCTGCTGTTATTATAACCCAGTCTTGCTTTGGGATCATCAGGTGGCTGCATTTAGCTGGTCAGCTGGCTCACCACACCACCATCACCCAACTAATCATCTAAATGAGACACCTTTCTCACTCCAGCCAATTAATCACCCATCTTCATCTGACATGCACAGGCTTGACATTATTGCTCTGAGCAACCGTTTTCCTCACTGGAGAGAAAACCAACAATAAATAATCAAAGGAAATGGTAAAAAACAACCTCAATCTTAGAGAAAATTATGTGGATCTTAGAAAAAAAATTTCAGCCTGCAGTACACAGGGCGTGCATCCTCTTACTGACTAAAAATGCAAGATGGCCCTTTAGGTTCTCAGATGTGCTGGCATATGAATCTCTTTGCCCTGACATAACCTACAGTTGAACAAAGGATAATTTCTTTTCCTTTGTTAGAGTTCATCATTCAACTGAAAATCTTTTCAAATTTTACTGGAAACCAGTACACTCAAAAGATCTGTTTCAAGGTAGAAAAGGTGAGAGGTCTGATGGAGACATTTCTCCTTCTTTTCAGAACTAATTACAGTCTACTTTGGTTCCCTAATCATTCCTTTAGAAAACATCCCTGAGACCAGTTACCACCAAACATTTCAGCTTCAATGCACAGACCACGGTCGCTGCCAAATTTTTCTGACCAGCCCTAACAGAGCTGCAGTCCCAGCAAAGCCTCTCTTCCCAGGCATCCCTGAATCTCCCTGTCATTGGCAGAGGGAGCTTGTTCTTGTGTTTCCTCAAAGAATGCAAAAGAGGAAACAGTCCTAATGGTGACACGTCCCTCATAGATAATTAAATAGAAAATCTGGCAGATTTTCAGACAGGCTGCTACCTGCCTATGAATACAAAGTAGCTTTGCTTGACAGTCAGCTAATGCACGGCTCCCCTGCCTGGGCTGGGTGAGTCTCCTGGAAGACTTTAAACAAATGTTTACCATAGATCAGCATTACACTTAGTCTGGTCCAAGAGACGTGACACCCACATCAGTTTCTGATGATTCTTGTAAAAATCCCACCCCCTTCCCAGCAGCACTGTGCTTGCTCCTACTAGGTTTTCCTTCTAAGCAGTGCCCTGCCCATTTCTGGGTATTTTCACTGGCAATCCCGTACATCCAGCTATTAGCAGCCAGGCTATTAACTGGTGCTGCTCAACTGCATTTGTAGTCGGATTTCCACTTGTTCCAGACAATAATTTTAACTCTGGCAGTCCTTGTGTGGGGTGTATTAACCCCACAGTATCCAGGCAGGTAAAAATGAACAACTTTCCTCCCAGCTGCCATAACAGCTGAAGTGTTAAGAGCATACTAAGGGCAATGCTCTTTTTAACAGCACTTGGCACAATTAAGCTTTAATTCAGAGCTGTTATTTTACAGCTTCATTTGTTTCTGCCAATTTTACGTTTGAAGGGTGGGGAAAGCATGAAGGAATAACAATTTAAGTGCTCAGCAGATGGAGAACAAGTACCTTTTATTCTCTCCAACACTGCTGAAAACAGAAGTATTCCACCTCGCAGGGATCCTTTGCCAAAAGGAGGAAAAACTGAAACACCTCAGCAGTTACCAGAGCGTTTGAACCATTGCAGACAAGTGTGTTTCTCTGCAATTCTGCACAGGGAATATAGAATATGTATATGTAGGAATAAGACAGGCACCTCAACAGCACCACAAACAGTGGGTTGTCAGCATAGGGAATTACATCTTATAGAGATCCAGGCACTTTTCAGCCTGTGTTTTTTCATCCTAACACTATGGATATGAGAGGGGGAAGGCTAGAGAAAACAGTGTCCCTGACACGCCAAGTTGCCACCAAGTGTGTGGGCTGGTTGTGCTTCCACTTTTCTGTGCACAGCTCTTTGCTCCTTTGTGTATCTGGCAGCAATTCACCAAGGAACAGGACAAAACCCACGCTCCTCCAGGTATTATATGTATGACACAAAACACACACTCAGGCGTTGTGACTAAACCCTGGCATGGGCAAATGGCACTGCAATTAAAGGATCATATCAGCTCATGAGAGGGAAAAGACAAAGACCTGCTTGTAGAGGAAGTGTCACAATTTGCTGTCCAAGCTGGAAAGGGAGTAGTCCAGAGCCCAACAGTCTCAAACAAACATGACTTTAAAAATCACATCGCTCTGAAATGGTCTAAAGGAGGACACGCTGCTGCTGATGGGGGATAACCTGGCTTGTCACTCATCTGGGCAGAACTGCAGTATCCCCATCACAGCTGATGTCGTTTCAGAGTTTTGGACCCACAGGTCCCAATGGAAAGCCCCATACAGGAAGTCCTCCAGCACACGGTGGTGGGACAGGAACCACAGCAAGCAATAACCACCCTGGGGCCAGCTACAGAAGGTACAGAAAGGGGATGGCAAACTCAACAGTTGCCCCACCCCCAGCACCACCCTGAAAAGAGAGAAGCAGAAAATGGTACAGGAACCTGCCGGGGGGTTTGTATTTGACTCTGCTCTTCAGCTCACTGCACAAAGTGCTCACATACCACAGTAATGAGAGCAGTAGAAATGCCTCCAGAGGTAGAATAGATTAGAGACAGACAAACAAGAATGCAGCAGCTAAAGGAATAATCAGAGCTCCCCTCCACAGGGAAAGGGCAAGTCTCGGCACTTCTCTCTGTGCCAGATCACTTCTAAAAATAAACTAGGGAGACAGGTCCAGCCTAACGGTGTGACAAGAGTTAAAGTGCAGCACTGGGGGCCTGTCATGCCTCATACAGCTACAGAACTGATCCATTCAGAGGACACAAGTACAAATATTTCTCTGGCATCCTTCACTATGGGCAGGGGTCAGGTCCTGGCCAGGGTCCTGTATCAGCTACCATGCTCCATTTTGGAGCACAACTTTTACCTTTGCCTGGGAAAGGTCAACTTTTTTCTCTTTTCCACCCCAGTTCCCAGTAGAATAAGACACATACTGAATACAGGCTCAATAAGTTTCACTTGTAGCTCATTACCCCATGGTTTTTAAAAAATCTACCCTATTTTGTGCTGCCACCTTAGTATCACATACAAAGGCAGGACACAAACTTCCCCGTGAGCTTGCTTGATTCCCCTTCAAATGAATTGTAGCAGACACTTTTTTTTCCCCCTGTCTATGTAAGAGCACAAGAAAAATCAATGCTGCAGCTAATACACTTTTCCATGGAACCACAGTAACCAGTAGTAGATGTCTGTGCTACAAAATAATACTTGGCAAACCCACAGTGCTTTAGGGTCAACAGAGAGATGTCATTCCTTCCTGCACAAAATCATTAACACTGACGCCACAGATGCGCTACTCGTAATGCTGAATAAATACTCCAGAAAGATTAATAATATTTTCATTGAACTCTATTTAAAAGAATATAGAAGCACCATTTCATTCCTAAGCTGATAATAGGGTCCACGTGTGAAAACAATAAAATAATAAAAACTACATGAATAAGATTTCAATGGAAAAAGCTTTACCCAAGAAAAAGTTTCTACATCAAAGCAGGCAGATAATCTGACAATATTTTCTTCTATAAAACTGGATAAAGTTACTTAATGATTTAAACAAGATACACTATTATAATTTTTATTAGTCCCTAAAGAGCTACAACTAAGCTGCAGAGGAAAATTGTCTGCTTTATCCTGGTAGGAAATCTAATGTAATCATTATTTTTTTCTGTTTTGCATGATCATGACCAAAAATGCAAACAAATAACTGATTTTCTAGAATTACAACTGGAAACATTAGTGGGTTTGGTGCAAAAGTACTCAGAGTTAAATCATGCAAGAACCTGATCAATTTTCCAAATCAATAGGAGTAGGAGACTCCATTCTTTCTCATGTTCCTTCTGCAGCTGCTGTTCCTTGACCAGCAGCTCACACCAGGGGCATAGGCAAGACATGCAGGATGTCAGAGAGAGAAAGATACTTCTCAGGAGGATGTGTCTGGACTCATGAAGTAGGGAGGGACCTTTCTAAAGAGAAGAATTTCAAGTTGTTCTCTCTAAAACCAACTAAAAACTAACTGAATTCTATTCCAAAAGGCAGAAGAGCTGACTAATATACTTTCCCTTTTGCTTAAACAAGTGAAATATCTGTGGTGTAAGGGATAAGTACCAGCAATAACAGTTGTAATAAGCAGCTCAACTGATATCAAATGAGACACATTCCTTGTCTCTTTGGTGGGCCATTGGATTTTCTCCAGTGCATCTGACACTTATTGCAGCAGCAGAGATGTGAGATTGGTACAGGTGTTGCAAATTTAGGAGCAGTAAACTACACAGTAATTGATCATAAATGAAGAAACCACTTGTAAAACCACAGATCTGTTACCATTTTTGTTACATTCTCAACAAGTTTTTTTTCCTCTCCCATTTTTTCACTTGCCCAACCCTTGCCACAGTCAGTATTTTGTTCATTGGGATATGTAGAGCATGGCATGTGATGACAGCCTGACCTTGAAGGTTAGCCTTTCATCCTAAATCTTCCCAGGTCCCCAAGACAAAGGGTAACTAAAGATCTCCAGGTTAAACAGCTGCCACGATGAGAGGTAAGACAACTGTAACTTATCAGGAGCAAAAATTGGCGCATTAGGAGCATATTTGTAAAATGAACATGCTGTCACATAATTCCTACAGGACTGTAAAGATCATGCTGGTTCTTCAAGCACGTTACAGCTCTCACTTGGCTGTGTGTATGTAATCCTGGTCATAATTACATGCATATGTTAAGTATTATTTATAATTCAATGACAAGAGACAGATTTCATTGTTCTTCAGTCACTGCTGCTCTGTATGTTTGTGCTGCATAAAGCACAGATTTATGTTGCCAATCAAAACCTGGTATCTGACATCCTGTGGTGGACTGACCCTGACTGGACACCATGTGCCTAACAAAGATGCTCTATTGTTCCCCTCCTCAAATACACAGGGAATAGAAAATATCATGAACAATTCATGGCTCAAGATAAGGACAGGGAGGGGTCACTCACAAATTACCATCACGGGCAAAAAAAATTTGACTTAGGGAAATGAGTCCAATTTTTATTATAAATCAGATTAGAACAGGATAATGAGAAATAACCCCAAATCTTAGAACACTCTTCCCTCATCCCTCCCTTCTTCCTGGGTTCATCTTCACTCCTAATTTCTCTCCTTCCTCACCTCAGTGCAGGAGGTTGGGGAATGGGGGCTGTGGTCATGTCATCATGTGTCTCTGCTGCTCCTTCTCCTCAGTGGGAGGACTCCTCACACTCCCCCCTGCTCCAGCTTGGGCTCTCTCCCATGGCAATTTCCTGTGAACTGCCCAGTGTGGGTCTCTTCCATGGGGTGCAGTCCTTCAGGAACTGACTGCTCCAGTGTGAGTCACCTGCAGGTTTACAAGTCCTGCCAGCAAAGCTACTCCACTGTGGGCTCCTCTCTCCACATGTCCACGGGTCTTGCCAGGAGCCTGCTCCAACATCAGCTTCCCATGGGGTCTCAGCCTCCTTGGGGCATCCCCCTGCTGCAGTGTGTCCCAGGGGCACAACTGCCTCACCACAGTCCCCACCATGGGCTGCAGAGGAACCTCTGCTGCAGCACACATCACATGCTCAACCTGCCCTACTTTCTCTAACAGGTGGCTTGGGGACAGCTCAGCCTCCTGAAATACTCATTTTGAAAGTCCTTCTGTTCTAATAACAAAGCAAGTAGGCATTGGTTGTATCACTGATGCTGCTCATTGCACAACCAGCCTATAAAAACACAACCAACCTGCTGAAGAGACACTTGAGACAAAAAATATGTCAATGGATTACAGCTGGGTCTGCTTTCTTCCCTTTTTGTTACTGAGCAGCCTATTGACACCAGCTCTGCTTTTAATTTTACTCCTCATAAGTTCATGATGCAGAAATCAAAAATACTGGGGGATTTATAATTTCAGTTGTTTCTCCAGAAAAGATGGTAAACAAGGTCCATGTGAGGGTTCTGGGTAAATGGCAGGCAAAGTAAAACAACTCTGAGAAACCCAACCATGCTAGTCTAAATTATTCAACCTGACCCAGTCAATAAATATTGCATCAATATTCCGAGTAAGAAATAGAAAGTTTGTACATGAGATTTATGTTTCACTCTGCGATTCACATTGTAAGTGGTTTGATTAAATATTTATTCTAATATTCACTTGGGTTAAGAATTACACCAATCTGTCTATACAAAGCTATGCATAAGCTCATAGGAAATTTTACAAATACAGCAGAAATGCGTTATCAACCTCCTAGTTTTATACTAAAACTTTTTTTTCCCTGTCCTGATAAAAAATCCTGCCAATATAATTTATTCCTTTCACCAATGGGCTATTAATCTTCACAGCTGTTGCTCATGGGCTAAATCAAGAGAGCTTTCTGCTAAAAGAGAATTCAAGTTCTCAGACATCTCAAACACCTTCAAAAGCAGAAGTTCAGTAGAGAGAACATTAAAGGAGAACTTCCATAAGGTTCAGGTAAGCTCTGCTAAATCACCATGACCTTTGATACATTTCAAGATTTAGATCAAATTCTTCAAAAAGCCTTACTTCATCCCTCTGATAGTTCTGATAACAACATACTCTTTCTGCTAGAGGGAATGATTATGACAGCGTGACTTTTCTCAGAAAGCAGCCTAAAAGTACATTATTTTCTTGAGAAGACAAAGAGATCAGCAACATTTACATGAAAACAGATCTGAATGTTTAAAACTAGCAGGTGATACTGAGAGACATTTAGTAAGACTTGCTCTCAAAATTGTTTATGGCTCAGACTCTAAAAATGAGCTCCAGTTATGTATGCCACTGTCATTAGTCATATCATAAAACAGAAGCCACAAGTCATGATTGAAAGCGTTGATTACTGGTAGCTGACAGCTGCTTGTACATGGAGCTGAACTTGAGGAACTTTGTTGTCAGCTTTAGAGCTCTTTGATTCACTGAGTTACATGGTCCTCACCTTTAATTTTCTTCCTCTGAAATAACTGGAAAGGTTATTTACCTGTTATGTGTTATGAGACATAAAAGGCACTATATTACCATTGTGTTGCAGTTTATTAATTGATGTAGTAAAAAGGCACAATTGTGCATTTTTCTTTGTTTAGAAACAAAATGGGCAGCCTGTGAAAGAGCTTCAACCTTCACCTCTACTAATTTGATAGAGGGAATATCACATCATTAGGTACAAAAATGGCAAGTACATTATTATTCTGTTGGACTGTCTTTGCCAGAATCTATCAGCAGACCTGCATAGATGGTCAAAATTATATTTATGTGAAAAATATTCAATATCTCTCATCTGCTTTTACTATAACTTCTGGCAAGGTTCTTTCAGCCAGCCAGCTAACAGTATCTGCTAACAGTTATTTAAATTCATGAGATAAATCCTTCTTTCAGCTAAAGAATAGGATGCAAAATGAATGAGGCTTGTCTTGCTTTTCCCCCCCATTATTTTTTAGCAATGGGCAGAGAACTCTAAATCTCCAGATCACCAGACCAAGTATCAGTATAACTGAGGTAAATTAACTGGAGAAAATATACCAGTACAGATGCTATGGGCCTGCCTCAGTGCTAGAAAAAAATGATATTAAAAAAATCATGGTATGTTTCCAGTCTCAGTAATGTCACCAGCCAGGCTCCTGTATGACCTTAATCAAGGCACTTTACTTCAGCTTGCTTTTTTTTCATTAGTTAACACATATATAATAAATAAGTCTGAGACAAAAAGTGTTTTGAAACTCATCCTGAGGATTCTTTAAGCCTAACAATATGAAGTCAAAAATTGGTGCTAATGCACCGCCTTATTAACCCCTTTAATTTCACTGCTTCGGTATATGCAGAAATAATCTAAGCATGAGTCCCTGTGATCTGAAGCAAGAAGAGACTATCATAAGCACAGGAATTTATATCCACCACTTCAGACAAGCTGCAGATAATTCCTTAACAGTTCTTGGAAACAAAGCTACATGCTGTGGTCACATTAGATCATTTACTTCAGAAAGCTATTAAATCTTTATTGAAATCTTGCAGGTAATTAAGATCTTTCAACATCCGCTGGTAAGCTGCTGCAGATGCCATAACCCTGATGGCTGAAGTGTCACCCATCTTTCCTGTTGCAGTTTAGCTGACTACAGCTTCCAAGAGGGGATCTCAAAATGCCTCTTCCTACTACTTAAACAACTGTTTATTATGGTATGCCTTCCTTTGAATATCCGAGGGGCATTTCTGAGCCTTGTTTTCACATCAGGTCTGGAAGGTCACTAAAACAGCAGGTTGTGCTGTCTAGAAGCAGTTGAAGCTCTTCCTTGCACATTGCTAAAGGCAAATCCATGGTTGCTTTTGCCTGGCACAGCCCCGTTGCATTACACTGATAGGGCACAGTCACCCTAATCTGCATCCAAGCACTGGATGGCATCCAGTCCCCAATGTCCTTGTCCAAGCAAGCCCTTCCACCACCAAAGCCAGCTGATATGCTGTGGCCTCTGACCCCAAAGAGACAGGGCCTGTTAAGGGAGAAGTTTGAACTCTCCAGCCTGCACAGGGGTGTCTGTTAGGATCCGTGGTTCAGAAGAAGACAATATGGCTATACAATCCAGATTCTCTTTTTCCTTACTTCTCTAGTTCTGTGTTTGATCAAGCAAAGAAATTATAAAAATAATAGAAGATTATTTTAAGGAAAATATATCCAGATACCTCTCTCAATTAAATCTGTCAGGCCCTCTCCCAAACTTGGCTCCTGAAAGCTGGCAAAACCATCATGCAGCTGCTTGCTTAACAGCACAGTGCCTCAGTATTTGCAATGCACTGATTCTTTATTCTGCACTGAATGAAAGGAAGGTTGAGTGAAGAAGGGCACTACCAGGAGAATGCTGGTCTCAAATTCCTTCTCCTCAGGAAAGGTATGGTAGGCAGACAAATAGGACAACCACATGACAACCCTGTCTGTTGTCAGCTGTGAACATGACAGCCAGAACACTGAGCACATATCCAGGTGAACGCTGTCACCCCAGTATGTGAAATAATATCAGATATCTTCCTTGTCAGTGCGATTTCATCGACTCATCCAGTACTGCCACGTCAGCATTTCCTCCTCAGCAAGGAGCAGACACAACAAACTGTCCCAACGAGTCAGGGACTGTGTAGGCTTTACCACCATTCTCCCTCAACTGCCTTTCCTAGCTGTGAATCATGCAAGTGCCTGTGAAGGCACTAAGGTTTCTCCATTGCTATGGGAACACAGTACTCTGCAGCTACTGAAATATTCAGCCACCTCCATAAAATACCATGATTCACAGATACCAGCCAAGTACCTGAGCAAAGAAAGGTTTTCAAAAGCCAATGTGCTATTAGCATTTAATAAGGAGAAAGGAAGGCTATTCTCTCTGAACAGCTTGAGACTACTCCAAGCAATGGAATTGCTGCTGGCCTGCTGCACTCAACAACTTTTCTACCCCCTCACCTGAGATGTTAATAAAAAGGCAAAGTCCTGGCAGTAGAAAAAAAACCAAAAAGAAACACCTACACTCAGAATAACACAAATGTCAGCCATCCAAATGTGATTGAATATTTGTGGTAAGTATCCAGCTATTTGGCACCAACAATTTGGGTCATCTCTGCCCTGAAATTACCCTCTCACAGATCTCCAGGATAGGTACACAGACAGCATCCAGACATGTGGCCTGTACCTCCTCATCGGCTGAGGTTAGATGGCATTTCTTTTCAAAGAGCTGAATATTTCCTCTTTTCTTTTACCCCCAAACTCAAATATAAAAAGAAAAAAAAAAGAGTTTATTTCCCATCACTGGCTGGCACAGCTTTTATGTATTCTGGAACAATAAACAAGGACACTTGCATGGGATTTGGTTTTTTGTTAGGCAAGGATATTACTGGGATTCAATGGGTTTACTTCTGGTTTATTGGGCTATCCCACTTTAATAAGCCAGTTCTTACACAAACATATTTTGCCTGTCAAGTGGTAAAATGAGGCATAAAAACTGAGTTGCAACAGAATTGAGTTCAGCAGGAAGGGAATTAATTATTTCTCTTTGAACAAAATTAAATAAAAGACAAAAAGTCTTCCACACATATTTTCAGGATCATCCTGAATCTATCAAATTACCGATCAGTCAGAAAACACTGAGGGGAAGGGGGTGATCAACTGTATGACAATTAAATATACTGTAAAGCTGCTTTCACTGGAACTTTTGTGCCTGTTTCTTCTGTGTTCCCAGTGGTAATAGGAGTTGTAGGAATTGAAGGAGTACAAGAGGACTTGCTGTAACTGCAGCCTTTGCTGAGCAATATCAGTCACACTCTCTGAAGACCAAGCTTCCAGATCCAGGGTCCAGCAGCTTAGGAATGGGAGGACCAGTCCATGGCAACTGGCCAAAACCCAGGATTTACTTTCCCCCTAGGCAATAGCTGGCCATGGTTTCCAGAGTCTCCCCCTTTCCTGTACAGGCTGATTGCAACAATGGTGTGAACACCATTCCAGCCATGCAGTGCCACACCAAGTGCATATGTGACCTTAGTCAGTCAAAGGACCCTCCATCTTCTCCTTCTGCAGATGAGTCAAAGTATTCCCACGATGCTTGCAAGTCACAGGAAACTAAGTTAGCCCAAGACATCTGATCCAGTCCCCCAGACAATGGTCATGATTTGAAAGGATCTATCTGGACCTTAGAAGATCATAACAATCTCACAAATGATGACCAAGTTTAAACTCCCTGTTTCCTAGAAAACTCATAGAAAATTTCCAGCTGCTAACCCAATGTAACATGACCCAAAATTCTGAGACATTCTGTGTTAGACGAGAACATGGAGTTCACTCTCTTTTAGTGGTGGTATAATAGATTATCTCTACAGGAAAACAACCCTTATCTCCCCTCAGTCTTCATTATTCTAGAGAAATAAGCAACCACATCTTGAGTATTTTTTTTCAACAAGTACCCATACTTTTTTTTTTTTTTTTTTTTTTTTTTTTTTTTTTTTTTTAAATCATCCCACCATTCTTTAATAGAGGCACCAGGCTTCTGTACATATTTCATTAGTATCATCTTTCTTACATTGAGCTTCAAAGTACTGTGTTGGTGGTTGTCAGTTAGCCATTAAAGCATAGCAATTATTTCAGCTGTGGTAATGCTGTCGTGTTTCAGCTCTTCAGATTGCCTAATGCACCACTGGAGGACAGTCAGCTTTGGATATGGTGAGCACAGTACAGACATGTTGGATGGGACAGGATACAACGGGACAGGACAGGAGGAAACACAAGTTACTGGCCATGCTGTTACAGATCACAATAACACCAAGGACTAAAAGTTCAAATAGCAAAATGAAAATATCATACAGCTCACAATAAGAGAGGTCTTTATAATAAAAAAGTAGGTAGCTTTAGTTTATGCCATGCACAAGTACATGAAATGATAGTGATTTATGCTTTTTAAACAAAAAAAATAAGTATTTTGATTAGGCTTGTGGGGGAAGGAGTACAGGGCTTTGCATTTAAAGCTTCATTTTAACCAGGGAAAATTACTGACTGCTGCATGAGGCAGCATTCAGCTTCTTCCCCTTTCTCAAGCAGGGCACCCAGCTTGCCTCGGGAATCCAAACCTGGCAGGAAGCCTTTCTGACATCTCCCTCCTGAGTAGCTGTGGGTGGATCTACTGACATTAACCAGCATGAGATCTTCTCAAGGAAGAAAAGCCCTATATGAAAAGGTTTCACTGCAAAAGGAGGAAAAGTCTTTAAAGGGAAAACTACACAGCATGCTGCTCCAGAAGCCAAGTTGAACTTTCATTTTAGATCTGAGCATTCTGTAAGAGCAGAGTGCTCATCTACTTCCTACAGTAAATTATTCTTTGTCAGCTATATTTCTGTACACTTTACATTTTTATATAAACTTCTATAGAAAAAGAAATCACAGCAATTATAAACCTAGCAATTATGTAGACCCTTTTTGTTAGATGCCAGAAATTGAATTGTTACCAGGGAAAAAAGCACTGTGCCCTGAGAGAAATGGGACAATGAATTCCCATCAAGATGATGAACTCCTCTCCAGGTAATCAAAAACTGAAAATATTTTCAGGCAGAATCTATGGAAAAGAAAAGCAGAACCAAAAAGCAGCAAACCCCAAAGGTCTTAAATCCAGCTAAGAAGTTTAGCCTGCAAATTAAGCCAGGGAAAAATCTTTAGCAGAGAAATAATGCTGTGCCAACATTTAAAAAGTACAAGCAGAGAGTCAGGACAACTATAAACTACAGAGTCTGACATAAACCACAGGGAGATGAATGTAAAAGTTAATACAAAATGCAATTGATAAAGATGAATATGGTCAATACCTCAGTGCATACTTCAATCACTGAAATATCTTGTCAAACAAACCTGACTTGATTCTTTAATGAGACAGCAAAATGTGGCTGCTTAAGTCTGGTTGTATTGGCAGAGTGCACTTACCTATTTATAAAATTTTAAAATTAGTGTGGTGCAACACCCATATTAAAAATTAGCATGATAGTTTACCAATGAAGTGTGCATTATATTAACTCAGACCTGGCTAACTGAGATCTCAAATTGCACGTGAAGGATGGGTGTTTGCAGAGGTTTTTTCAGGAATGATGATGATGATGATGATTGAAGCCACAGAACATTTTCACCACTGTTCAGGAGGTAAAAGTAACTTTGCTACTACTGTAATGCCTGATTAACACAAGGCCTGGTAAAGCAGCAAGGACTGATGAAGGCAGGACAGTCTAGGACAGAATCAACCTGGGTTGCTTGGGAATCTGTTCCAAAAGTGTGTATTTTTGCAAAGCAAGGTGAAAAATTATACAAGAAACAAAGGGCACAGGAAAGTGGGACTTGTCTATGAAAGGCAGCAAGTCTGAAGGAATTTAGGTTAATGAGCTACAGCAGCTGAACCCAAATTCTTCATTTGGTGATGTTACAAAAGGGATCTGCAAACAGAGGACTGATAAAGGAGAAGAACTGGAAAACTACTGTAAATTACAATCACTATATACTGAGATGTGAAAGTGATGCAGAAACAGCCATTAAAAAAATCCCAGTATAGAAAACAAAATCTAAAAAAGAGATTTTTAAAAACTTAAATTACATAGTTTACCAGCAATAAGGCATCTGACTGCATCACAGAGTCTAACTACTTCAAGTTTTAGAAAAAATAATCAGATGAGAAAGCCTATGTAAAAAGCATGACCAACCATATGTGTGATTCTAGGAAGACCTATGTCAGTTCTCCAGTTGTCACAATCTTCGTATCAAACAGGATTTTGTTCCAGAAAAACAAAATAAGACCCTCACAAAAAAACACCCCCCAAAAAAACAAAACAAAACAAAAAAAAAAAAAAACCAAAAAAAAAAAAAAACCCCCAAAAAAAAACCCCCCCAAAAAAAAAAAAAAACCCCCAAAAAAAAACCCCCCCAAAAAAAAAAAAAAACAAACAGGAAAAAAAAAAAAAAAGCCAATTGCTAAGCCTCAGATGGCTGAGTAAAATATTTTCCTTTAAAAAACTGTGCACTCAGCATGACAGTCAACCCTGACCCACAGTCCCCTACTGAACCCAACACACAGCAGCAAAGCTCGATGGTGTGATCCACTCTTCGTCACTCAGCAGATGCCCTGATGTCCCATTGGGAACTCAGTGCACTTCTGCAATTCAGGCCTGGATCTCCTATCTGGGCAGCACCCACCTGTCCTTCAGCTGGTGAAAGCTCAATGAATTTGAACCATTCAAAGACAAAAAGAAGGAAAGGAGTGGAGATTTTTCAAATACGGATATATATATGGAAGGGCTAAAAAAAGAGGAAAGGAAAATGCTTCTAAATTAAGAATATTTTCCACAGATAGGTAGAATTAACATCTCCACAAATAGGACAAGCAGGTCATCAAGGAGTTAGAACATGCTACTCTCTGAACACCCTGTCACATGCCTTAACTACCTGTCACAACAACAAACAGGTACAAGACCTAGAAATAAATCTGCATTTGTGGATACCAGACCATGGCATCTCAGACAGTCCATGGAGTCAGTTCATGGGTCTGTTCCCTATTATGTTCAATTAATTTCATGTTTAGCTTAATAGCATCTTAGTGCAGTTATTGCATAATAACAACAGAGGACAGCCCATCTGCGTGCTCAGTGCTCATATACAATGTCTCAGGGGTCAGCAAGGCTGCACTCCAAGCCCAAGACCAGTAAAGGTTTTCTCTGAGTCCTGATCCAGACAGGGCAGCACATCCCCTGTGGCTGCTGCCCCCCCATCATACCTCCAGCCCCACAGGCCAGCAAAAGCACCAGACAGCAGGGCAGTAAAAACCAGACCTCTGGGCTGCTCTCCTGAGCTTCTCACAACTGGCCCAAAGTGACACTCTGTATATATGCACAGCTGAAAAATTTGCACACATTTAAGCTGCTAAGTACTAGGTATGTTGTTACACAAAATATTCACTGACCTCTTGCTGAATGTATTTTAATTGAAGTAATTACTCACTCAGCTCCAGCTGCTAGAACTCCAGCCTGATATGTCTGAAAGTAAATAGCTTTTCAGATTGGTTGCTCAGAAGGCTGGAAAGTATCTGCAAACTGATATGCAGTTGGGAAAGAAGTCTTCCCAGACCCATCTGTTTGCATGGCTTCTCTCAACAATTTATCAATAAGTTTTTAATGCTCTTATCAATGAGTTCCTATCAGGTTAACAGCCTGAAGTGGGGATGAAAAGCATAGCCAGGGAGAAGCTTATGCTTTGTTGATTTACAGTTGACTCCAAACTCTAACATTCTCTTGCTTTCATCAAAGCATAAACTGAGTTTGAACTTTCAAGGTAGAAAGTGTGCTTATGGAGTTTCCTGGTGAGGATTTTTTCTCATTAATTAATCATTTTGTTGAAGGCTTGGGTTTTCCATCTGCATTGGCAAAGCTTCCACTAATTTGACTCAGAATGATTTCATTCTAACCTTAATACTGTTTGTGCTTCCCTAGAAATAATATGACATCACAAAAAAGCATTTTTTTTCCCATCCAATCTCTGAAACTGCCTCATGCTAATGCTAGATCAAGCTACTTGAAGGGTGAAATAATGTGTAGGTATCCAAGTTCAATAACACTGCCCTGATCTTGTGGCTGAATAAGAGTTTCCAGAAATATCCCCATTAATGAGAATATCTCAGTGTAGGGAAAAGTGGGTCTGGATGACACAAGAGCTAAATGCCATTTCTCTACGTAAAGCACTGTGCTACCACTCAGAGAGTAGAACAGAGGGCAAAACATTTTAGTCCTTTTAAAGATTATCCAAGATGGTAAAAAAATTTACCCAAACAGTTAAGGCAAGTCAAGGTCAGAGTCAGGGAAAAAAAAAACCCAACCAACCAACAGATTTACTGCTTCCCATCCTCATGCTCTAATGAAATACAATCAACACTGGCATTAACAATGCCCATTTCTTACGGATTTCTGTCTTGTGGCTGAGTTCCCTGGGGTGTAAGAAGAATTTGGATCCAAAGCCTTTTCTACAGCACAGCTTTCAGAGCCACCCTTTACAATAGGTTTTCTCTACAGTCTAATAATGATATAACTCAATTCATACCCAGTCTTTTCCCACTGGGCTCAAAAATTACCCAGAGAACTATCAGTATATCTCAATCACCACAATGGTGGTGGTCTTTCAGAAACTGGGCTAAAACAAACTGAATTTGTTCAGTTGCTTATCAAAATGTTTTGCAAAGCCTTTTCTACATCTTCTGCTCTGTATAGATAGCACAGTTTGCACACCCCATCCCAGGTATTTCTAAACATGCCAGAGGTTTAGCTGAGCAGATTATGCTTTGTGATTAGCTAACCAGGACTATATAAACAACTGAAAACTTAAACTTTCAGATCTCTGTCTAGCAATTGGTAACAGATCCATCACTAGGGATGATGGTTCTTGACAGTGTTTGGTAGTCTAGTAACAATAGAAGAATTAAAAGATCTGTTTAGTTATTCAGTCAGAATTCCTAGCATCGTTTACAACACAAATGAACTTATTTATACATTAATTACATTCAATTTTAAAAATTTAAACCCATTGTATTGCAGGAGAGATTTATAATGCAAATGACCAAGGCAAAAAGACTGTTTAGAGAAGGCAGAAAATTAATTACAAAGACTTAAGCAGTTAATAATGGCTTTGCTCATAATACTATCGTGTTTCATAAGTTAAAGCTAGAAACTGATTGTCATTATCAGAGAGGCCTCATCTCTGTTGATTTTGCTAGACCTCTGGAAATTGCACTTTTACAGGTTAATGAAGGGAGAAAATTACTCAGTTTCACATTATAAATAAAAATCTGACACTTTTTAATGCACAGTGAATGCCTCTAGAAGTGCCTTTGTCATGAAGAAATCTCCCCTACTAAGAGTACACCCTAAAATTGCTCTACATGCATAGAGTACATGTTGAGTCCCCCCTGGTTAGGCAACTGTTCTTTGTTAAGTCTCCAGAAGGATCTATTAAGAAAGTGGCTCCCACATTGTCCCTCGTAGGCACCAGGAGTAATTCTAAAGATTATTTCCCCTTTAGAGTCAGACAAGTAATAGTTCAAGTAAGAAAGGAGACATTTGAAGTAAGCTGTATGAGGGACAGAATAAAAAAGTTTCTTTAAATAAACATAACCAGTGCTACTTAGACACTGCAGACTGCAGGAGATGGCACAAAAGTGAGGAGAAAGATAGGAGAGAGTTTATATATCAGCCATGTAAACAACAGTCACAAAGTCATCATAAAAATAAACCACTTTCAGCTTTGTAATCTCTCCAACCCAGCCTTTCTCTGTGCAGAAGAGAGGGCCTCTCACTGGAAGGTGCAAGGCTGCAAATCCCCGCAGAGCACTCGGAGCTAACACAAAGAACCGCCCAAGGCAGAGACCCAATGCTGGCCACAGCCACCTTGTCCTGAAGCTGAGCCGTGGCCTCCCCACCACCCACCATCTCAAGCACATCCAACCTTGGGTATCTCCAGAGGGTTTCCCACTGCGAGTTGCCCACCCATCATCTTGGCTTTCACTTCTTGTGCAGGAGAAATGCAGCCTTTACAGGTCGCACCTTTCCTCTCTCAGTCTGCCTGACACTCTGCAGCTGCTATCGAAAAAAAATCCTACAGTTCCCTCATCCCCAGACACTGGCATAGAGATGTTTCCCCAGACACTGACCTCTCCAAAACCCTCTTTTTTTTTTTTTTTTTTCTGAAATCAGAATATACATTTCACTTAACCATTTTTTGTAGGGCTGCTCTGGCCCTTTAGGTTAGGCTGGGTGACTTCTCAGTGTCCTGACTCAGATGTATATTTTATTTTTGTATTTTCTATGTTGTGAAATACCTGAGGAAGGGACTACTGTAACATTTGCATCTCATACAGTGTTGAGAATATTATGAGTGTTTAACAAATATACAGCAGATCCACATACATGAGGGAACACAAACAGAAGAACCAAGATGAAAATGTTGCTTCTAGCAAGTAAATGAGATATAGTAGAGCAGAGCATTGCATTTCTCATGCTCTATCCACTGTGTCTCTCTCTTGTTGGCAGACAATTAGCACTTTTTAGGGGTTCTTTGCTGGCACTAGCAGGTTTTAAATGAATATAAAATGAGGGGGAAATACCCCACATTGAAATAGTATGTGGCACTGTACTTAGTGTCAAATTCTAAGAGACATCTTGTCAACAATACTGGATATACATGTAAAGGTATCTCATCTAAGAGACAGTACAGTATTTTCACAGGACAAGAATTAAAACATATATAAATCTATTCTAAACATTCAGTTCACCCCTTTGATTTCACGAATGCAGATTTCCCAAAACAAAGAAATTCTGCAAGATCTGTTTTGTGTACACCAGTGGAAGCAACACATCTGTTAATGCCAAGAAGTTTTGTTAAGCACATTCAGAACAGATTTGCTGCACAATGTTAGTGGCACTGAACCTGAAAGCAGTCATTAGAGAAAGAATTTAGTCTTGTCGTAACCCCAAGCAAGAGTCACCATCCAGCCAATTTAATATCAACAGCAGTAATTTCAACAATATGATATTTAACCACAATCCTAAAATGGCTCAGTCTGAAAGCAACGCAATATCAGCATTTGAAAGAATGCATCCCCAGCAACATCTGAAGAGCGAGGAAAGATCCAAGGCCACAGTGGCTTTTTCATGGAGTTGAGTACACAGCTCTTGCTTGAACTTTTTCTTAACTGAGGTTGCAAAAGAGTAAGCTGAGGAATGAACCCAAATACTGTTTTGGTTGGCCACAGAGTGTTCAGAGGACAGTAACAAAGGGCAAGTTCTTTGCCCTTGGACCATCTGGATACAGTGTTCCACCCCAGGCTGTGCATATGCCAAGCAACACGCAGGTATCCACAAACCCTTTCAGCTTTTACAGTGCTAACCCCTAAATGCATCATCAAAGGAGACCACAAAGCCCACGGATAAACCCCTTTTTCCTCCTGCAATTCTGTCACTTGCTCCCCTCTTCTCTCCTCCAGCAAATTCCCCCTCCCCAAAGACAAATTCCCTTCCAATCCTGCTCCCTTGAAAATGTCCACCAATGGATGATATTTTCTTTTTGCTCTCATGACCCCTAAGCAACCCTGACTCAGTGAAGCCCAGACTCCAGTCCCTGAGCCAGACACAGTTTTTCATGACAAATCATTTGGCCTTGAAACTTTCCTGTGGCTTTTGGGAGGGAAGATGTAAGTTCAAAAAAGTTCAAATTGTTCAAATTCTGACCCAAATTGACAATGGCTCTATGAGACTGTCCTTGTGAAGCCTATCCTTGTGTCATTGTGTGTCTTACCAGGCTACATGATTAGACCTTTCTGCAACACATTAGGTGAAATTCTATTTCCACTAAGATCAAGTTAGTTTTACAAGGAATTTCAATGGGGAGCATTGCAATCATTAAGAAAAAGAAGTAGACAAAAAAGCTGATGGAAATGTCCATTTCTCAATATCTGCTGCAAAAAAAAAGCGTGCTAGGAAACTGTTCCACCCAACAGACTGGGACAAATGTAACATCCTGAAATAAAGGGACATATGTAACATCCTGAAATAAAATAGCACCGCTGCTTTTGTAACGTTTCATATGCACTTCCGTCTCTAATAAGCAGAGGAAATAAATAAAAAGACACCTAAAAAAGCGAAAGAATATTAAAACCCATTGTTTTTAAAGTACAGAAATTTGCACATCTAGAGATTATTGGTCTGATCTTCATTAGTCTCCACTCCATGCTCTTACAAGTCCCTATGTTCTCCTCACCATAAAACTGAAGAAACACTGTTTCATAGCTGGAATTTCCTTGTAGCATTCTTTGCCTCCTGAAGTTTATTGTACTTTGGGAAAGGATAATCTCAAGATGTCACAGGCAACAGAAATGTTAAGGATTCCTACTGATAGCTCCTTGACTAATTGCCATGAATGCATCCGCCATAGCAGCAGGGTTTTCTCTTGGTGTCAGCATCTATTTCTCCTCCAAACCTCAGTAAAATAAGGAAGTTTTGCTGCTGAAGTATACACTTCTATCGGTTTTTTCTGTACTACCTGTGGATAACTTGAAAGGCTTAAAGTATTTCAATAAATTACATAGGATAAGTAGTCATAAGTTCTCACGAAGGATCAGATGACTTTAGGGCATTAGGAGAGAAAATAAGTCTTACTCAATGTTTCTGTAGAGGGTCTCTTGTTCCCTTATCACTTCTAAGAAAACAAATGTACTGGTCCTTATAAATCTTAGATCTCACAGGCTCCAGGAGCTGGTTGTGACTAAGCATTCCCATCTGTCAGCACAGTTGCCTTGACTTAGCATTATCTAACCTCTGATGACACAAATTAAATACACCCACTTCTCATTCAAACAGCGAACAGCACTTTTATCAGACAACTCACTCTAAGCAAACTGATTTAAGGAAGTGCATCACTACAAACAAAGAAGTTATCCACTTGCTGGATGTTTTCAGTAACTTCAGCATCGCTGTCTACAATCAACTATCCTTTGCCAGCCTACAACAGTTCTGTCTGAAGCACAAGGGTTACTGTGCTGTGACCAAAACAGCTTCTAGTTATCTACTCTAAGTCATTCTCTTCAAATTTCCTTTTTTTCTTGTGCATATACACACGTTGTTGAAGTTTCCCACAGCTGATTCTGAGCCAAGAACACAATCTTCATTTTTATCACAGATTATAGTTGAAAGGTACTAAACAAGCATGCTCCTCTGATAGATTTCTTGAGAAAAAAGAAAAAAGAAAAAAAAAGGAAAAAAGAAAAAACCACAGAACACCCCAACCCCCAGAATTCATAACCAACTGTTAATTTCAAACATCACAAAGACGTATTTTAACTTTTAACAGTTCTTGTCTTCATTTCTGTGCAGCTGTCATCAAAAGAGGACACTGAGAAATTAAAAACCAACTTCACAGACAGACCATGGGCTTTGCAGTCATGAGCACCCCGAGAATACCAGGAACTCATCTTGGTATGTGCTGCTCCTCTGAACAGACTGTACAGAGCTCTACATGTGCCACACGCTGTCTGATAAAAAAGGAGGTCTCCAAAATGCAGGTTGAGCTGGGCTAAGATTGCCTTATGCTGACATAGGTATGGTTTTTTTAATTATTATCTTTGCAGCAGGTGGAAAAAGCCAAGGAGTGGATATGAAATACATGTCTGTATAAAATCCACTGTACCCAAATGTCCTGCAAATTCAGATTTCCCAAGTTCCCAAAATAATATTGACAGATATATTGGTCAATTTGGATGGAATTCTGAGATCACTTTTGATAGAGATCTGTGAGGTGTCTGTGTAATATATGCATGCAAAAGTCTGGAAAGGAGTCCTGATGTTAAAGCTTTGTAGCTCTTCCATTCACCTCTAAGAGGAATGGAAAGAATGACGACAGTTGCAAAATTTGTCTCAGAAGTCCCATCAAAATTGAGTTATGGGCCCTGGAAGACGCACGTTCCTTTATTGAATATTTTAAACTCTAATCTTTGCAGGGAGCAAAACCAGACCATTTCTAAAACAGAACTTCTGGTGATCTTGTTGGGAGGCCTGACTTCTCTACTGGCAGGCTCAAAACACCTTGGCTTCGTGCTTTGGATAGAGACAGAAGATGTCAGCGAGCCAAACTGAAATCCTTTCCTATCTTGCCAGGTAAGTGCTCATAACTGAGCCCTTTCTGCTGCTGGTGAGAATGCCTTGAATATTTATGTAAACTCCTTCTTCCAAAACAGCCACTCAACACGTGTTTGGTGTGTCAGAGGGTGCATAAAAGGATGGAGAGAAATTGCAAGAAATGGATGGAGGGAAAATGCAAGAAATAAACCAGCATCTGGTGCAATGGATTAAGTCTTGTGCAGTCAACATCTTAGTCACGTTGCCACTGATCTGTGCATCAGCACCAACTTTACCCTAATGAGTTTTTCATTAGCAGGGAAGATAACAAGATGGACATACAAATATCACATGAAGAGACAGGTTTTAGCTGGACACCACGCTGTATGTTTGTGTACAGGTGTCTGTGCTCCTCATCCCAGAGCACACGTGTCATGGACACTAAAGAGAGGTTAATCTGTTGTTTAGCAGTGATACACAAAGAGGATGTGAATTAATACAATCAGATGAGGTTTATTTGATAAATACAAAAATCATCAACCAGCTCCAAATACATTGCTCAGGAGTCTGGCCTGTCAAACTACCCACACACTGGGTAGTGGATCCCAGCCAACCTTGGCAAGATCTGGCTACTGATGTTGTGTGAACTTGTGAAATGTTTCACAGGTTTCAGAGGGGACTAAAATTCTTTCTGAGGAGCCAGCTGGCTGGTGATGCACAGTCAGCACAGACACCATGTTTCACATGATAGTACCAATTTTTCTTTGTCTTACTCTATACACAGCTGAGCAAGGAGGAATTGGTCCAGAGAGATTCCTGACTTTACATTTTGAATTAAGTGAAGCACTTGAGCACTGGGAGTGATGAACCAAGACAAAACGCAGAGTATCCCTTTGCTTTACAACACTGGAAAGAGGTAAAAAGAGGACACGGACAGTAACAGTCCCTGGATGCAAACATATATATCTAAAGTCTTCATTTTCTTAAAATCCCAACTCACTCAGCACTCAGAGCTACGAGTCTTCTCATGATGAGGCCAACCAAGACCCAGCTCTTCTCCTCTCACCGAGTCAGAAAAGGTTGCAAGGGGACAAACTGGTAACAGCCAAATGCTCCCTCCTGCACAGACCAGCCTTGGACACATAAGGATGTGTTCTGTCGTGTCAGTGTCACCTCTTTGGGTCAAGATGAAAACAGAGGTTTGGCATTTCCACATCTTATTTCCCATTTACTCTCACGAGCAGCAGCTTTGACACTTAACCCATTTTGGTTTTCCATCCTCAACAGTGCCTTATTTGAATTCCTTCTGCTCACCAACACTTGCTCTCAGCTGTCATTCAGTGCTGTAGATTTGGTCTGAAGATTGCAAAGCCAGCTTCTCCCAGCTTCTCCCAAGTTTTATTTTCCAACAAGCAAACAAGCTTTAAAATTTTAGGCCACTAAAAACAGTAAAGGAGAAATACTGCTTTCGGATGAAGTAGAAATAACAAAAAGAATGTCATTGCTTATTTCTGTAAACAAACTACATGAAGCAAATGACTGTGTTCTTTCTCTTTTGAAACCCTTAACCATTAAAAACAATGATCTCATGTTTCTGAAAATAAAGAGGAGTTTTGAGAAATTTATTTTAAAAGGATGAAGACAGGCTGCAAACAGATTTAAAGGGAAAACCAATAGAGGTGGAAGATACTGGATGGCAGAACTTTAAATGGCTTTAGTGGGAGCTATAAATGTCCTACATGGCTCACAGCCTGGCCCTCACTGAATGCTGGTGTGGGGACCCTGCAGTGTTTCCATGCAGTGTTTGGCTCTCACCAACATTATCCTGTACTCCTTTAACACTAGGTACATCAAAATAAAAAATAAGTTAGACTGAGTGAATACAAAGACAGACTTCTCCTACTACAAATAAACAAAATGGGTTAAGATAAAACTGATATGGGTTTATAGCATTATGAATTGGGTTTTTTTCTAAATTCAAAAGCAAACAGCAAATTACTTTATCTTCCTCTCCTGTTTTGTTTGTTGGAATTTTTTTTTTATGTTGTTGCATTCTGCTTTGTTTTCTTTTGCTTTTGTCATTGCTTTATAGTGAGTTTTTTTCCACTCATCCCTAAATCAAACCATAACTGCTGCTTGCTTGGAAAAGCTGTAGTTTTCCCCTCCTGTATGTTTTTACCCTCTCTGCTCCTGGGTTTGGGGGCAAGGCAGAAGCTGAGGTGACAAATGGAAGAGTTGAACTCAAGTGATGGAAATCATTGCAGAAAGCCTACAAATCCCTCTGTAATATGCTATATTATAACCTATGGCAGCATCATTTTAGCCAGGTCCAGAGCAGAGAGTCCCACTCTTTGGGGGCAGTGCTCTGCTACCCAAAGCTTTTCAAGACAATCTAAACACAGAAGTCTGGATGGTTCCCAGCACCCAAAGCAGCTTCCCCAACCACACCTGCTCCCCACATCCTGGGGCCAGCAACAAGCAGACAAAGCCTTGATGTGCACCATGGATATAATAAATAAGGATTCATGTTTTCTTTAAGATCCCTTCTTGCTGCCCCTCCAAGCACAGGGCAATGTGGATCTGAGTAAGAGAGAAGCATCCTCTGGCAGAAATCCTGTTTGGCTGGAGGTGAGCACTCTCCAGGGCCAGAAGGGATAACTCAACACTAGTGGAGACGTTGCTCACAGACAGGAATTCCAACAAAAACTTTAGTCTCGGGCTTACAAAGGACTAAGATGGACTTAACACCCTTAAAGCAAACAACCAGGGAGGATATATCATGATGGCCATTGTGCAGGGGCTTTAGCATCCAATGGTACTTAAGGAATTTCTCTCTTCACCTTTAATACTGAAATTGCACCAGTTAAGCAGGCAGTTAACCCAAAACTACCTCGGGGTCAAATCCTACCTGGCTCTCTCTCACACATGCACATATATATACACACACAATGTCTACAGCTCTGTGAGAGTTCAGGGCCAGGCAGTTTATGGAATCAGACCCATATCATCTCAAATCCTTGCAAGTGGCCCTTGCTGGTGTCCTCCCAAACCACCACTGACAACTCTGCTCTCGGCAAGAAAAGTGTCTCCTTTTCGAGGCAAGCCGGCTCCAGTTCAAACGTTCAGGCTCTGCTGGGCTGGCTCAGGCAATGTTTATAGTTCAGTGGTACGCATGAAAACTTACACAATGCTTTATGCTGTCAAAGCAAAATGTGATCGTTCCAGACTGTGCACTGACATTATTAAAAATATCAATTAAGGCCAAAAATGCACTTTTACACTGAGTTGCTTGGATTAGGTTGTAACCAGCTCAAGGATAAGAAACACTGCTTGTTTATCTTAATCACATTTTAAAATCCAGGCCTTTATATTATCTCCCCCCACAACAGCCATTTCAAGTGACAGTAGGAATTCTCCAGTGGCTTCAAATGGATTTTTTCTGCCAACACATTCCCTCTTCACTTTAAAAGTTTTGTCTTTCCTATTTTTATAACTTTTAGGAAAATACTAACAACTGGTGATTCCCCAAAAACAAAGACAAAAAGAGGAAAGAATAAATAAGTCAATGTACATCAAGAAACACACAGGACAATTTGCAACACAGTGCCAAATAAATGCTCATTTGCCTTCACTGGAGGTCAGTGAGGCAAATCAGTGGGAACTATTTGTAATTACAGGTTGATGAGCTACAATTGTGGCAGTTGTGTGGCCTTTTAATGATGCCTTTTGCTCTAATTTAGCTTTGGAAATCTTACAAGAAATCAAAAACATCCAGAGATCTGCAGGTTCCCAGATTGTCTATTTAAATGTGTTCAAAAAGCCAGACTAATTTGTTTCCAAACTCTAAAATTTTATCTCTGTAAAATCTGTGAAATATTACTGCATATGATCAGTGCATTGTGTTGGATGAATATCAACAAGTCTCATTTGTGTCACATCTGGAAGTACATATATTACACATAAGAGAATATGATATAAAACTTCAGTTCTCCATGACTATTCCTACCAGAATTAACATACTGTAAAACAGAGATTGGATTGCTCCTGATTTTACCACAAACCTCCTGAAGCTTCCCTTGAAACTTGGCTATCAGTGTAAATTTTAAAAGGACAGATCCTCAAAGCCTACAAAACGCTAGCGAAGATATACTTCTTGCAAATCTCATTTTGAAGGCAGTGGTGAACCCAATCCACCATTTTTAAAAGCTTGGGGTTCACAGCATTGCCTGAGGCTTCCAGCTAAGTTGATCGAATGATCCCTATCATATGCCAGAAGGAAGGGAGAAACCTTGCACCCCTAAACAACCTTGTGCCTGGTGATGTCTTTCTGCTGACAGGAAGATGAGAAACAGAGGTTCAGTTCAGGTACCTTCACAGCTATAAGTACAGAGCACTTAAGATTATTTTGATGTTTTCCATTATTGGGCATCTTATTCTGTTACTAGTACTGTTTTTACCAGGACACTATTGATTCTTATCAGCTTTATGCTTAACTAAACTTACTGTCTGAAGCCCACTTGCAACACTTCTCTGGGAGTAAATTTCCTGGTGTGTTGTTTCCTCCTACATATCACTGACCAAAGGAATCACTGCTATTTTCCCATTTCTGAGAGATTAGGTTTTTGGCCTGTTTAGGACTATTTATACCAGTGATTAAGAAAAGCAGACCAGAAAGATGGTTACACTTGAAGAATGCCTGTCTCAGTGACAGGCTATCTGGTCTTAGTCCTGGGTTATCAAGGCACATATTTAATGCAAAAAATACCTTCTAACATGGAGAAAACAGAACTCTTGTGCTGCAATCAACCACTAGCCCCGAGCAGAGCACCCATGTTAAGAAAAGAAAATGGAAACTCTTTCCTAGCTGCACCTCTGACTTCACACCCAGCTTCTGCAATGGGCACTGGGAGGGCATTTTCCAGGTGGGATGGAAAAACCAGAAAACATAATTTCTGTGCCTTTTTAATAACACCTCTGTCCACAGCAACAGTCTCTATGTACATATAGACTGCAGAACAGTCACTTGGACACTTGGCAGACATAACCTGGTGCAGCAGCCGTGCCTGTGGCTGTTACCAGCAAGAGCAGCTCTGCAGCTACAACTACACCAAGATCTAATGTTATTTTTACTGCCCACTGGCTGTTTAGTATTAGTAACTATGCACATTTCTGAGGTTTCCCTTTTGCATGAAAAATACAACCCATAACAAACAAGGCAAACACTTAGGATCCTGCAGCTTGAAATAGCAGGACATGGACTACAAGGGCTTTTACAACATCCTGGGTGAGATCCATTGTGTAACACTGAGATTCTGTTAAAAAGTGAAGGACACTGCTCTCCTGCAGGCATGGTGAGACTTTCAGATTCAATGATGTAAAAGAGAAGGGACATTAAAATAAAATTCCCTTTTTTATATTATCTACGGTTGTTTCCCCAATTTTGTTGACAGCCTGACACTTCATGAATGCAGATATCCCTTGACTCTACACCTTCAAAAGGTTTGCTACTGAGCCTGTGTTTAATCTTTAATGAGCAAAACAGAGGAAGTTTTCTGACATATTCACATTCATTTGAATTTGTACAACCTCACTCACTTAGATCCATGCCATGCTGGTAGAGTTCCCTCCTCAAACCAATGTTTCTCCTGAACAAAATTCTTTGCCTATAATATATGCCAAAACCTTCTTAAATTAAGGACATAAATTAAAATAGAAGAAATATGAATTCAACAAAAATCTGTTACAGTCTTAAAAACTGAACAAACTCTGTAATCTATTGAGATTTAAGTCAGGAGTCCAGTAATGGAGAGGAGAGAATTATAAAAGTCATCAGCTTTTCTCCACCATGGTCTCATCCCAGTGCCTCCAAAAAGCTCACTCTTGGAGGCTTAATCCTGACTTGTAGCAACTGAGTTTATTTGTCCTAAATATTCAGCTGAAAATATGTTCTACATTACAGTATTGGACAGAGAGTCTTTTAAAAGTCTTGCGATCACTGAAGTTAAAAGTCTGATGAGTAATGTTGTTCTGTCTGAAGTATATGTTGTTCCCTTTGCCTCCCTGCTTTATTTTGAGACAGATATACTTAAAATAGTTTTAAATAAATATGGAGATTATTATCCAATCTAAAAGATTTAATTTAGCATTTATATGGGTTTTAAACGCATGCCAACATTTTCCTTCATTTCAACCTTTGGCAACTGTTCACTATGCACAATTCCAAAGGCTGCAGACTCATGTCTGATCATTTTAGGATATTTACAGTTGTAGCCAATAAAGACAGTGCTGATTTTAATTAAAGTTTTAATTGCTTTCTGGGACAACAACAAGAAATCCAGATCACATGAAATTGTGACTGGCTCCTTTAAGAGCTGGTGGGTGAGGATTGCCAGAAACAGCATTGTCCATCACTTCCTATTGGGTGGGTATAAATAAACCTTAAATCATCACTCCTGATAGCATCAGTGGCAGTTTGGTAATCCAGCCTGATTGTAAACATCTTTCTTTCCAGAGAACCAGAATATGGACTGGACAAAGAAAAAAAGCAATCAATAAATTAACTGTTCTGTCAGTCTGTCTCTGCCTTAGGGAAAAATCTTTGCTGAGGAAACTGAAACAGCTACGACAAACATAATATATATTACAGCAATTCGTGAAGTGGAGTGGACAAATCCAGGCATAGGAACCAATGCTCAGCCACTTCCATATCACCAGTTCAGGTCTATCCAATGTCTCCGGAAAGCAAAACCCCTGTGCTGCCATAAGGCTGCACTATAGCACCCATGTTTCCCAGACTTTCCAAAGTCTTACTTAATTTTTGCTCTCATTTGGAAGACACCTCCCATGCCATTCACTTTCATGCCCAGTCCAGCCATTACCGATATGAAAAACTGCATTTTGGAAGCCACCCTTTCAGGCACTTGGGCAGCTGGAAGCATGGCTCTGGCTCAGTCACCCACCTGCAGGGACCACCAGCAAGAGTCCTCCCAGTTTGACCCAGCCACCACAGGTGGATGGGAGGAGCCTTAGTGGCCTTTGGACAATTTCTTCAGGCACACATCCATGTCAGAAGTCACTGGGATGCCCAGGACAGCTGGTCCCATGCAGGCAGCCTTGGTGCTTCCCCATGCAGGGCCAGGCTGCGCTGCTGTGTGCAGGACTGTGTGTGCATAAATAAATGACTTCAGCCTCGGGGCTCTCTCCAGCACTAAACTGCTGTTCAGGAACATCCATCACCCTCTCAGCCAGGCTGGGACTTGACAGACACTCCAGAGCCATCAGCTGCCATGGTCTCTGCCTCAGAGAAATGGAGATTATGCACCAGCTCTGCACCTATGCACCAGCCAGGGCCATCCCATGGGCACTGGTGACCACCCCGAGAACACTGAAGGACCTTTGCTACATGGAAAGCAGAAGTAATGTTCAGTTGCTTTTTATAGGCTTCCTTCAAGTCATTTAGAGAGCCACTTACTAAGTTTACATATTTAAACATATTACATCATTCTGCTGGGAAGATTTTATTCCTTGCTCATTATTACCACTGTTTTCTGGAAAACAACAGCAACTTGGATGTATCATTAGTATTTTGTGACAATTAGACAAAACATTGCAAGGTTTCTCTGTACAAAATATTTTCAGGTTCATCAAACATAACTGTGTGGGCCATGCCAAAAAACAGGCTTTTTATTGGTTCTTGATGGGAGCTGTTAGCCTGTCTATAAATGCTTACCAAACCATCCCCATATAATTTTTCTCTCTGCTGAAATGTAAATACATTTCGTCTCTTCTGGGCAATTCAAGATACAAGCTCCTAACCACCAGCCAATAATAATGCTGAGTTTTTGGGAGTGCAAATATGCTTACACAGTTATAACCAACAGCTGTTTTGTGAAATGACCTGCCATTCATTAACACCAATGGGATGTTTTAGGTGTGATTATACAGCTACAAGAAAAGCCTTGCCTAAGGGCTGCAGGAAGAAGCTTTTATGGTCAGCAGTGACTGGTGAAGACAGTCCCACCCACATCTCTGTGATTAAAACCTCCCAACTCTTTCAATTGCTGACAACCTCCTTAGCTCCCCTAAAGCACCTTAAAGCTGTTTGGCTGCATTTCCCACAGACTATTAAGTTATTCAACACTGAGTCTTTGCTCAAGACCTCCTGTATCTTATTGCATGTAAATCACATGAAATTTCACACTAAGCCTTTTGACTTGATATAGTTGGCTCCAAGTGCTCCTATGCACACTGCAAGGCAGCAGCAAGCGTTGCCTGCAAAGACCTAGAGGTTTCCAAACCCCTTATCATTAATGGAAATGCTGAAAATTCCACTCTATTGATGGAACAGAAGAAGACCTTTTGTAATTACTGGCAACAACCTTTTGCATTTCCTTAGTGAGACCTTACAACATTTAAATGCAAGAGAAGGATCTGTATGTGAGTTATAAAGATTATCTGGTTGGAGCCACTCCTACAACACAGATATATTTTTCACTGTTCGATTGCACTGGCATCTGAACAATACCTGTGTGAGGGAGCATTCCTGGTACAAACAGTTCAGCAAAGTATTGTCCACACCAGTTGAGGGAAGAATTCTTTTTTACAA
>VYXD01009374.1:80003-139300 GCA_013397195.1 Hylia prasina | reverse complement strand
CCCACCACACAGGCTCAATTCATCATAACCAACCTTTATAAGGAAGAAAAAGGGGACTGGTGAAACAAAATTATCCATCAAATGCTGACAAGGTCTGATCAGTTATTCCCAATCTCAAAACTTGTTATTTCTTACATAATTTTCACATTTTTGCCAAGTTCTGTCTGAAGTTAAATCCCCCCATGCAGTTAAATCCCCTTTAGCCTGACAGATGTCAATTGGTTTACATGTGTTTAACTGGGAATGGGATTTTTTCCCCAATGGCAATGCCAGCAGAATGGAGTACTGATCTCCTGAAAGTCAGGAAGACCCTTGGGATGCAGCACCATGGACCCCACACTTGTTCTGCCCATGAAACTGTTGATTTCAATGGCTGCTTCATAGCTAGGACCATGTATTGGCTACAGGAATCCAGGAGAAAGACCAAAGGCTAATGTTGCTCTCTGTTTTCAAATCGAACAGGATATACTTCAAATCAATACTGTACTCTTCATTTGCAGAGCCTTTAAATTAGTATTCTTCATAAGCTGTTGAGCTGCACAGGGCACATAATAAAATCCAGGCTAAGTGATTGATAATGTACAATGCAGACCTCAAACTCTGGCACATTAAATTGAAAAACCCTTTAATTATACGTCACCTACTATTATTTCCTAACTCCCAGCACTGTAACACAACATAGAGAATCTGTGGAGGATCCCCTTAATTAACCTGTTTGTCACCTTTTTAGACTGTTTGCTGTATTTTCAGGTGCTGCTTTGACAATTATTCATATTTTATACTTCTGAAATATTGGCATACACTTGCAGTCAAAAGCAAGCCCTAGGTAATGCAAGGAGAATCACTCAATCAACTTCAACAGACTTTCAGGCAAAGCCTGAAGACCCACAGTTTCAAGGTGTATTAGCAAGACATCTGGTTTATTCCTATATTTTTTGAGAATATTATTATGCACCATTTTACACCCTCAGCTTCTTCTGGAGATATCATTTAGTTGGTTTTGTATTTGAATGAATTTGCAAATAAGATATCTACATGTCCAGATTAATATACAGGTATAAAAGCCAGAGACTAATTTTCCAGTTCTAGGTGCAAATCACACTTTAGGTTCTGCAGCAGTGAGAGCTACTGGCCAAAAAACTACAGCCCCAGTATTGCAACCCCTGGAAATGGCTACTCATGTACTAGTAAAAAAAAAAATCTTGTGATTCACTGGCATTCAAGAGTTTTAGTGGTGCCTTATGCATTATGCAATGGTTTTTTTTGGTGTTTACTCCCAGGGCTGAATGTATATTCATGACCTGGTAGCACTGGGATCATCTACAGGTTTGCTGGATAAGAAGAAAAGGAATCATTCAGAGCTCTTTTTCGTTCAGGCTTTCCTTCAGATATCACTTGTAAAACTTCAACAGCTAAAAAGGCTGAGGTAGGCTGGCAATAAGGATATTTGGAAATTGCTCCTCTATACCTTAGCAATGTTTAAGGCTGAAAAGTGGTGCAAGATTTACAATACGTTTTGTTTCTTTTGATAAAAAGACTTCCAGTTCCTGGATTATTTTGCAAGGACTCAAACAAAAAAGTCCATCTCTTGCAGCTTCTGACTATGAGTGATGGGTGGCTGTCATTTTACATCTATTAAGAACATTTTTTCTCCACCTTAAATAATCTTTCATATTTAATTCCTTCTGGTTCTTTTCACTTAACCTTAGTAATACCATGTATCTGTGTCAAAAATGCAAACAACTTTGGCAGATCATAAGATGTCATCTTACTCCACCACAGAGAACTACTGATAGTATGGAGATTAAAATCATCTACAGAGACTTTTACTGCAGTTCAAATAATTGATGAATTCTACCCAGTGAGTAAATCTTTCTATACTTCCTGATTGATTTGGAAGCTACATCAACTGAACTTGAAATGCTGAGTGATAAATATGAACTTTAAACACAACCTCATGCTTTCTGTGTTAATGCACAACAGTATTATGTCAGCACCAACATCAAACAAATGTAATTTTGTAATTATATCAAAAATATTAAAATTATGACAAGATGGCTTTCTTTAACCATTTCCTTTGAATTTACTCAGTGATGCTTCTAAGGTTTGTTTGGGATTATTTACTTTCATAGACTTGGTCTCCTTAGAACAAAATTAAAGAAAGTGGAGACAGGCAATCTCACAAACAACAAGGGCACATTTTTCTTTACATTTCAAGGTAAGACCAAACAACAGTACATTGGTTCAGTCCTGCTACACAGGTACCAGGGAAGAAGATATGCAAGTCAGATATCCTACAGAACTACACAGTTTTAGCACACTGGGTGCTACATCTGGTTAATATATGTAGGTGCTTATGAAACACAAGAAAACCATTTTGCAATTTACAATAATCAAATCATAAAAACTGTATGAACTACAATGTTCTGCCATTCTTATTCATTTGGGAAAAAATTAAAAATTACTCTGCTGGCTTCATTCTTTTTTGTGCTAATGTTGTCCTACAAGAAGGATGCTGTTTCCCCAGGAGATGCTGAAGTTCTCCCAGCTCCTGCTGCTACCACTCTGATGACCTGCACTGCTCAGGGCTGCAGTGTTGGATGTGGTGCTCCATGGCTTTACCTCACCAAGATCACTGCTCAAACTGTGTATGTTCCTGCACAGGGTTTAAGTGTGATCAATATGCCCCTTAGTGTTGTTCAAAATGCTTTTAAGCATGCAATGTCACTATTATTTAAAGTGAATATTACATGGTAAAAGTAATTAGTATCATGTGTGGAGCTGTAGAACAGATGATTTTTCTCGTGTATATATTGGACAACATCTTTACATTTCTAAAAGTTCTGCCCTTAGGGAAGATTTGTTTGTAGGTCTCATGGTTATCCATTGCCATGGTCCTTTATATCTAAAATAAGCTTGTTTAGATGGAAAATATGTGTTTAGATCTTGGGATATGGAAATACCAGAAGCAGTATTGAAACTTTTTCAGCTTTTTGACACCAGACTCTGTTCTGGAAAGCCCAAACTCTGGATATGCAACCAATGGCTAAATGAAACATGAAGCAGAAAGCAAAACCTGAGGCACACAAACTTTATAGAGATTTGCCCACGATCCAACAGGACATTTATAGTAAGGACAAGAACTGAACACACTTTCTGTCACGTACTATAAACACATTACCACTCTTCCTCCATCATCTTATGCCTCTACTTCAGCTGAAAAATTGCCTGTAAGTTTAAGCCAAGTTACAACAGCTGGAGAAATATACTGGTCCCTAGTTACTACAAAGCCTTGTGTCACAAATCTGACAGAAATCAGTGACTTGTTCTTTAACGTGCCAACAGCTTTCTCGTTTACTCCCTCTTCTTCCAGATCTCCAACATCTTCTAAGTTGCACACATGGGCTGATTCAGTTCTTTAATATTATTTGCATTCAATACTGCTTATGCAAACAGTATTTTTAGTTAACATGCAATTTGGATAGGACTAGCATTCCAAATCTAACATTTATCTTGATTACTTTAAGCTAACTGTACCCACAGGTTTTAAAATGCCAGTTTGGAAAGTGCTCTGGGCACAAGATAATATGAGATCACTAATTAACTAGGAAGTTTTAAAAGAAGATCTGATTTAGGCCCTGATTCAGCAAACAAATAACATTAAGCATGAGTAACCCCATGGAAAACATGTGAAGTCATTGCATAAATCACACAACATTAAGTGCAAGCTGAAAGCACCTTGCTGAAACAGAGCTGAATTTAAAAGTCTCATATTCTCTTTAATGGAGTGTGCTCCAACCAAGTGCCTGGTGTGTTGTGGTTTCCTCTTCTCTGTTAGGGCAAATGGTCTGAGCACAGGGCCAAGAGCCAGGAATTCCTGCTCTCTTAATCTCCTGAAACCATCTGTGTTTTGGACGAGTCCACTAACATGACTGCATCCCCGGCTATCACTGGAAAAATGGGGAAAAAAGGTTTCTACTCAGCAACTTCCTCTACAAAATTATGGTTAGGATCAATTATTTATTTAAAGGTCTGTGTGATTCACTTTTAAGGTCTTCTAATATAACATATTTTCTACTGTCTCTAATCAACTTTCCAAAGTTGTGCACCCTGCGTATCTCTTCAGCTATTGGATTTGGGGGGGGTTAATTAATAAATGTCACGATTTAAGCACTGACATCCAGAGGAACAGCAACTGAGAAGATGCTTTCCCTCTGCAAAAATCTGGCACAAAAGGTTGATGAGTCCCTGAACTGGGCAGCATGGCCAGGAGCACTTTCAGGTAGGTTTTAGCAATTACTTGGTACAAACCCCATTCACATCAGCTCCTTGTTCTGCTGCTGGACACCACAAATTCAGCACTCACATTTCCCTGGGAGTGTGATCTCACTTAATCTCCCCGATATCACAAACTTTCATTAAGCCTTACAAAAATAAGAAAGTGGAGATAAAGCCAATAGGTGCCTAAGAAGATCTGACTTGCAATTCCAGAGTCATGCTTTAGCTCTTCCTCAGGCGAGTTGGTCTTGCTGACACTCCTCATCCCTCTGATTTTAATAGAAATTCTCAGGTAATGACTTAACTGGCCACTACTGGATGCACTGAAAAGCAGGAAACACCAAGAAAGGAAAATGGAGGGATCACAGTAAGGGTGTCTCTGGTTTTACCTATCCTGGTGCTCCCCGTGACGCACAATGTCCATAACTAGTGGCTGTTACTGAGAGCTGTAACTTCATGGAACTTTCAGAAAAAGGGAGACAGTGGGAACAGATGAGGAAGGGCAGTTTCTGCAGGAGGCTCTGATGTGAGGGATGAAGTTAGAAAAATAAGAGAATCCCATTGTTTTTCCCTTTAGCAAATGAAAAACAGAGACCTTGCTGTTCATATGAGCTCATGGCATGGATTGTGCAGCAAAAGGAAGGGGACTTGGGGCAAATAAGGGCCAATGGGGAAAAAGCAAGTGTGGCATGTACTAAACTTCATATCTGTATCTCTCTCACTAAACTCCTTTCCTGGTCTCTCATATTCTTCAGGCAATGATACACTGAAAACTGTCAACAAGTCCCTGCTACTTCTCACAGCAGATATAAAGATACCTGACCACTGCACTGTTACCTGGTAATAAACATGTTAAGAAAATGGAAGAAATGGAAGAATATCATCCCAGGCTTTGTGACAAGACAATACTGTTTTCTTAGCCATGCCTTAAACATTTTCAAACAGTATTTCCTGTACCACTCAGTTGATGCATTTCTTTTCTTATGGATTTTTACCTTGACAAATATTGCAGGGTCTCTGAAAAGTGTAAATAGTTACTGCTTATACTATAATTAACAGAAAATGCATTCCCACCAGTAAAGCTGGAGGAAAGATATTTTTTTAATTGAGTTCCTGGGATAATATTTTCCAAAAGCACAAAAATGTTCATAAAACTACAACCTGAAAACTATGCTTTAATTTGGAGCGTTACCAAGACCTAACACTTATATGAGTGAAGAGGGGCAGAGAGAGTGAGACAAGCTTCCCTCCCATCCCAGCCTTTGAGGCTGACTTGAATTTATTTTGAATTCAGAAATCTGTCAGCTCATTGTCTCACCCTGAGCCACTGGGAGCACAAGCATGTGTGAGCTCCTCTGTGTGAAGGCAGCCGGGTGAAAATATTTTGCCTGATCTCCATATTTAGGGGTCTGTCATATTCCCTGAACAAGCTACAATTTCACTCATGGCTGAAGAAAGCTGGTAGAGCCACACAAATGCAAGCAGCTACATAATGGCTGCATCTGTTTTAATTTTTAGTGGTTTTTCAAATAATGATTGTTATTAAAACAAAGTATATTCTGTCACAGATGCTCACAACAAAGACTAATTGGCTGCACAATTACCAGGCTTTGGCTGAATGGGCACTGGTGCAGAAAACTGGGTCTGCCCAGGGTCAGTGCCCTGGTGCCCTACTTGGATTGAGGAAAACCCAAGGGCCATGATGAGTTCCCTGTTTAATCCCAAAAACATAGGGTCATAAATCCACCCTGCACGGCCAGGAACCACCAAGGAAAAGATACTTTGATTTGGCTCATTTTTTCATTTCTCATTTCATTAGATCTGAAGCCTTATGAGTGTGATAGAAGACACTCTCCAGGTTCTTGCAGTTTTGGGAAGTGGGATGCTGACGAAGTTCCCCTTGTGAACCCCACTTTACACAGCCCTGTAAAGCAACAAAAACCAGGAGGTGCCACAGGTCACTTTGCCTTGATCCTGAGGGAAGACAGAATGAAGCTGTGACCCTACAAGCAATTCTTCAGTCCCACATCTACTCTGTCCAGAGCTTAGGATGAAGAGTTTTATTCAAACAAAGCTTTCTTTTCTTGACTAGCTTTTAAATAGTGATACCAAAAAACTTGTTCTCCCCTAATAGGTCTCATCCATTCTGGTTGCAAATGGTCTACATAACTGGAAGCCAATATTTTTTAGACAAATATTGATCTTTGGAAGCTCTCATTACTTCAATGAATCAGACTAAAACCCAACATTGTTGAGAAAAGCGAGTGTTTAAAAAGGAATTTTCCTTATTTTTAATTCAGTATGATTTGGTCTTCTTTAAAAGCAATTTTAATTATATTCTGGTTTTAAATTCATTTCCACAAGATGCATAAGTTATTATTCTTCATTTATATGGTGTCACTGGAAGCATTTCATTAGATGATAAAAAACCCCACAAGCCTGTCTGGCCTCAGGGTAGAAATGACTGGAATGACATCTCTGTATTTTTAGTTCAAGAATTAAATGTGTATGGGCTTCAGCTCCAGTCCCTTGTGGCAGGCCTCTCCAGGAGGAGATGGCACAGCAGGCATGATCACAAAGGAGAGCAAAGTTGGTGATGGAAGGCAGGCAAGAGACTAATGACAGCAAACTTCTCTGAATTTAACAGACACATGGAAAAGCCCATGGAAAACTACACTGAGTCTAAAAGAAAAGGAGGAGCAACCATCTGGTACATCTGATGGAATTGCAATAATCCACAGGAATATATAATATATAAGATAATTGCAAAGCATTCCTGCAACAGAACCTGCTTCAGGAAGGTGAGGCAACTGCAGTAAATGGACTAGGACTGTGGGTGCACAGTCCTGACAAGATTTAGCTACCAGAGTTGCTGGGCTGTATTCTCTGCTCAAAGATTTACACATTCAGGCAAAAAAAACACTTCTTTCACTCAGCACTGATACTACTTCGAGTACAGATTATTCAGCATCCAAATTATACGATCAGCAAGATCACCCCCATTTTGATAATTGCCTTATGAATGCATAACACAGCAGCGTGGGGATTTGTATTCCCAGGAATGTCTGCTATCAGGCATCAGTCGTTAGTCTGCCAGGGATGTGGCTCACCAGTTGATAAAGAAGAGGCATGGAGCACTCCTGGAAAATTATCAGCGAGAATCTTATTTAGGCACAACCCTATGTTCTATGTGATACAACAAATTTCAGAGGGGCTATGCAGGAAAAGGTCAGGTCCCAGAACAATTTCTGCAGGTCTGGTAGAGAGTGAGGCCCTGTACCCTTCTCATAGAGGATGCAGTGTGCAACACCCTCTGCCTTTGCTGATACCTCCAGTCAATGCAAAGGGAGGTGTTAGAGACACTGCTAGTATTGTTGAGGTAAAAAAAAAATACTCCATCTATTATATATTTTTACTGAAGGTTTGCAAATTACATCTCTCCATTGGGTGCACAAGGAGACGGGATCTGGCATCCCTGAAGTGAAAAAGACCTCAATTACTCATCACTCCCTTAACCTCAGATACCCCAGTAATTGCTGTGAGTCAGTGAGGCACTTCCAGTAAGTGCTCCATACAGGGGCTGATATCCTCTCTGCTCTTTTCCAAAATAGCAATCACTTGAGTGGGAGCAGTGCTGATGTGTGCACACAACTCTCTGGGAGAGAGGGAGGTGCAGGGGCCAGGCAGGGAAGCTGGGTGCCTGCTCTTTGCCTGGCTGAGGGCCACAGCACAGCCCCCCTGGACAGCGGGAGGGGCTTTGCTGTACAGGAGCTTTACAGATGCTGCCAGAGACAAAAGTGTCACATGGAGGAAGAACATAAAGAAGGAGAGTTTTGGATGTGCATTCATCCTTCAGACCCATAGTAATTATCACTGATTAGAGGAAAAGGAGTGAGTGATAAGCTGGCCCCTCACCCTCACAAGGGTGAGTGGGAGTGCAGCTACCTCAGCACCACAGCACAGGTCCAGAATACACTTCTGAAGAAATCTCCCAGCTGCCTTGATTTGTGCTGCCAAGGGGGCTTATGGACAGCCAAAGAGCATCTTTTTAGATGATGCTCAAATGACTGACACACAGACCACACAAATGGGTGCTCTGGACAACCATGGGGCCAGTCCAAAGTGCAATAATTGAAATACAAAATGTACAAACATCAACTCTTCACACCAACCATCTCTCAGGTGCAGATTCACTCCCTCTTACATATTATTTACTACTGTATACATAGCAGCATGTACCAGCTGGGGATTCTGCAGCATTTCTGAGTGTCCTGAGCTCCAAATGCAGGAACAGTATGCAACCCCCTCCACAAGATGTATTTTTCAAGACTGAAAGTCCAAGCTAACTATTCTCTGTCACTTAGATGACTGTGGATTGGAAAGTGCTGAGCATAGCTAGTAGGGGAACAAAAAGATTGGTCAGAGAGATTGTTTCCTTCAGCTATAAAAAGAGGACATTAGTATAAAAAGAGGCCTTAACTAAGTATTTGAGGCATGCAAAAATATTCTGCTCTAAGAATTATAGGCCTAGCCAGGAAATGCCTGTTGTCACCAGATTGCACCCTGTGGCTACTAAACTTGCAAAAGAAGGGACAGTCATGCACAGGTCTCCATCATTCATTTCATCATCCCAAGACACTGCTCTGAGTTTGGGAAAGTTCAGTGCTTTTTATTCTTTCTCTTTTTTTGGGTTTTTTGGTTTTGTTTCTTTTTTTATGCAGATAAATTTATAAGAAATTTATTTTACAGTATTAGATTAATGAAAATTTCTCTCACATTTTGCTACAAAACCAAGAATGTTTGAAAAAGGAGGTTGTTTCACTTAGAGGCTTGAACAACTGCGATGGTCGCTGCCTCCCTCCTGAAGGGCTGGGCTTTTTAAGACTTTTTTTTCATAATCTTGTTGCCAACTTAGGTAAGAGCTGTTCCTCCAAGCCATCTCAGTATAACTGCAACTCAAGCATTTTCACTGCATAACCCCAGCCTTTGGCTTCCATGGGACTCCATCCTGTTTGGCTGCTTCTCCTGACAGAAAAGCTCCTTCAATCCATATTCCTGAAAATATTAAGTCTGTACATGTGGCCCTGATTTGCAACCTCTCTGCAACTCCAGGGCTGAATCTGGGCCATTTGTTCAGTGGAAAGGGCCAAAGTTATGACTGCAGGTAACCACAACTCAGAGCTGCAAATCAGCACAGAAACGATAAGTCAATAGAAGCACTAACAATCAAGAGCCCTGATACAGATCCCATAAAACCTGCACTTTGCCAAACTGCTTAGGCCAAAAATCCTTCAGCAGATGCCTTATGAGTAACTTTTTAGAAATCATAATTTGAAAACCATTGGACAGATCAGCAACCAAAAGATAATATCACTGAAAGTCCAAACTGTGGGTTTCCTTTTTTTTTTTTTTTTTCCTATAAAGAAGCAGGACCATATTCTGTTCTCATTCACAGCCATGAGGATGGCTGGTGTCAGCAAAGAGCCAGTCAAGATTTACATTCACAAAACACAAAAAAATGAAGTTCAGGTTATTTCTGTGGCTGAATTTTTTGCTCTTTAACAAAGAAAAAGCTAAGATACAATTTCAACAGTCTTAGGATAGCTAGGAAACTCAAGAGAAGTTTTCTTATGTCCCAGCCTACAGCAACAACAGCAAGGAGGCCTGAATCAGAGTTAGAAAGTAGAGAGGGTAGCTGGCTTGCAGATGAAGAAAGAGATAAATCAGCGTGTGGCTGGGATGGAACAGAGCAGTCAGTAAATTTCCACTGTCTTGTGCTGGATCTCTTCATTTCCTTCTCAGTTACCCAAAAATTCCACCTGAAAACTAGCAGCAAGTAAATACTATAGAATGAAGCAGAAGAGAATAAAGAGAAAATACGTGAATTACAACATTCAGGAAATGAAACCATCCCAATCACTTGCATCAGAATTACAAGAAATTCATTAAATTGACACTGGGGCACCTGGAACAAGGTGAATTAGTTGAATAATGAAATGTTAGTTCTTTAGTTTTGCCTTCTATTTTAGTCAATTAACTGTTTGAAAACACACTGTGACTTTGCCACTAGCCAAAAAGAAAAAAAAAGGAAAAAGAAAAAAACTCTCCCCAGAGATATAAATGTGCAGAGGTCCAGAGCACACAAACCCTGGGAAAGACGGAAAGAGCTCGGATTATTTCATAAGTGAGGACTATGGAAAGACATACAAAGGGTTTTCAAACAAATTCAAGAACGGGTAGCTTCAAACTTGCAGAGTCCATTTAAATTTCTGCAAATGAGATAAAGTTTTAGGAAAAAACATTTACTAACAGCGTATTAATGAAGTGCTGGAACAGATGCCACTGCACGGGCTGTGGCCATCTCCTTGCTGGAGCTACCAGGTAAAATACAAGAGCCCCTGTCTCCACCATGAAGTAGAGGATAAACTGGGCAAGGACAATCTCTTGAGGTCCATATTTTCTATGATTTGTTTTGCACACAACATGCTCCCAATTTTGACAAGCAGCATTGCAAAAGGTGATCAGTTGATGATGAACAATAGGCCACACCAGTGTCACCTGTCTGAAACACTGGGTTCTCATGTGCCTCAGATGGGATAAAACATGGGGGTCCCCCTATGCAACATTCCAGCTGTGAACATCAGACACTTGACAGACAGACAGAATCATCCTTGTGACAATTCTGAACCACAACTAAAGGATCCCAGGAGTCTCTCCATCAATATGTGTTTCCTCTAAAATATCCTTATAATCCTTATAATTCGTTTTGCAGCGGTGGGAACAAATGGTTTAAACATGCAAAGGGTCATTTTAGGTAACTCTCCAAAGGGTACACTCCATTACCTGGAAGTTTGAGAAATATCTATTACAGATATCCTTTAAACTTGGTAATGAGCCATATTTAATAGGTTGTGAGGTTTTTATGTAAGTAAATTTGAAACAGATTCTCCAAGTAATGAAACAAAGTTGGCGAGCTAGAATTTCACCATGTGGCTGAGCGCTGGCATCACAAGTACGTGGGGGTGCTCAGGGCCCTGTGTCTGTCCCAGGCATTTGGCAAAAAGCCTCTATTCTGTTTCTACTGCCACATGAGGCTTTTATGTTCAAAGAATTTAAATGTTTCCTGTTCCTGCCCATCCATTTATCATTTTTCTGAATGAAAACCTAACAAAGATTTTAACAGGCACATAGTTATTTCAGGTATCTCTGTTTTGGTCACCAGCTAGAAACAAAAGATACAAGAACCTGAAATATACATTACTCATTCTGGCACTTGAATCTCAAATTAAATCTGACTAACCAAAGGGCAAGTTTAACTGCATACTTGAATAAAAACATTGAGAATAATTCTGGACAGGACTGTATAGCTCCGTCTCTGCCATGATGTACCTATAATCTGCTTTTCCCTTAGGCATCCCCTGGGCACAGTTAGAACCAAATAGTATTTTACTGAATTTTGCAGCTTTGATTATCCTGTGCTTAATCAACCTTTGCTCTTTTAGATTTCCCAGTTTGCAAAACCAATTATAATGAATTGGCCGGCATGTGTGAGCACTGCTGCCCTTCACTGTCCCAAAAAGGACTGCCCAAACATGTACTATGGGTCAGCCATAAGTTAATAACCACAGCAAATGTGAACAGATGCTGCTAGCAGAGGGCTTGTGCTCTTGGAACTGGAGAACAATGCTCCATCCTTNAAGAAAAAAGAAAAAAGAAAAAAGAAAAAAGAAAAAAGAAAAAAGAAAAAAGAAAAAAGAAAAAAGAAAAAAGAAAAAAGAAAAAAGAAAAAAGAAATGGAAATCTAAGGACTGATTTTTTAAATTATTACTATTATCACCATTAATCATAGCTGATCTGCTGTATTTATTCATATTATTGTTGGGGGAATACCACAGACATCCCCCAAGCTGTAATAAATAAATGCCTCCCACCATCCAATTGGTAGGGAGCAACAAACTACACAAGTTTTAAAGCAGATGTGCACAGACTTTACAAGAGAAAATCCATGGTGCAAAATTGCACTGCTACAGTAAAGCACTCGAGTGAAAAAGACTTACATTCAGCCTTGAAGCAACACTTAACATTTTTTACTCTACAGAGCCAGATATCTGTCCTCGAGTATTTTTGCCTCTCTCATCTAAATTATAACTCCCGCAGAATAAAAACTGTCACCATCAACATAAAAAGATCCCTTGACTGCTGACCTGATTTTTTTTTCGTCCCCTGGAAAACAACCATTTGAAACTCTGATTAAACGGGACACGCAGGAACCTACTCTCTTCTCCCCAGCGGGGACAAAAATAGCTTTTCTGAGCAAGCACGTTAAGAGTAAACACAAGCTGCTACAATAAAAGAGAAAGTTTGATTTCATAATTCTTCCCTGTGCAAGGAAGCCTTTTAAAGAGAATATTAGGCAGGACCCCAGACAAAGCAGGGGAAGTCCCATGGCAGCCACACAATAAGTGGCAGCACCATTAACATTAGGTCATAACCTCTGTGTCGCTGAGCCTTTGTGTGCGCTGAGCCTGGTGCGCTCGGAGCTGCCGACAGCTGTTCCAGGGCAGCACATGGCCAAAGAGAAAAGCAGCAGCCAGCAAGGGGTTAAAGCCTTGCTTTGGGGGTTTTTGCTGTAAGCAGCACCCCTTGAAGTTGCTATTATCCTCCTGCCAGCTCCTCCAGACCTGTCCAAAAACATGGGCGGAGGATGTAGGTCTCTGAATTCAATGTAACCATGCCAGGTGCTTTCCTTTCCAGTATAAAATAGCTGTGCCTTTCCTGTGTTGCTTTTAAAATGGTCACTAGTTTCTAGCACTTGTGTCAGAAATGAATCATCTGGACTTATTCAAGGAAACCCTCAGTTTTGCTCTGATATTGAGTGTGCTTGGGGTCTGACTTACTGAGATTCTCTTTCTCAAATTAAGAAAAAAATGTATTTATAAATCCAAAACTTTTACTTCCTCCATTCAAAACAGCAAACAACAGACCAGCATGCTGCTTCACACACCCCAACAAGAAGTTTATCTCAAGCATCAGATGTGTCATAGACATTATCTTTACAATCTTTTTCTTAAGTAACAAGAACAAGCATTCTTTAGTCTCATGGCTTTTCTCAAGGTGCTGGTAACACATTATATCTAAATAGAACATATTCCTAAAGTCTAAGCATTGCATATGACAAGAAGAGGCAGCTTTTTTTTTTTTTTTTTTTTTTTTTTCTCTTTTTTGTGTTTTCCTTTTTTTCCCCTTTGTAAACCTGTCAGGCTAGTCTAAGTAAATCTGGGGACGTTTTATCTTAGGTTATCTCTTTTTTTATGCTTCTGATACTGTTGTTTGCCTCGAGATTAGCACATTGATTTTTCTCACAGGTCATGTTNAGACAGAATTTCCCCATAGCATCAACCTTTTCAAGGAAAAGCACCTCCAACTATCCAATCTGGAGCTACATTAGGGAGTGATGGATTGCTTTAGTAGCACTGGTGGTGTTACTGTGATAGAGCTCCTTAGAAAACTACTGTGGGTGTCCGGCATGCTCAGATGATGTCTCCTGCACCAGGAACAAGCCATAATCAGAGTTTGCTGCTGAAATGCCACGGGCTGAGGTCTCTGTTGCTCTGCAGAGCATAACATCAGCAACAAACACAGCCAGTGAAGATTGCTGTGGGCTTCAGACAAAACACAAACTTTTTTAAAATTAAAAAAAAAAAAAAATGGGCAAGAAAAAAGTAACTCCCATCAACCTTGCATTCATCAGACATAAAAACTGTTTTGTTTTCTATCAAGATCTAGCCTTGATCCGGTAAAACCAGGTCTCTTGCTTCATGAAACAGACAGGGAGGCTGGCACAAGCCTCCCTGCCCTGTTCCATGGACAGGACATGGTTCTAGACCTCATTGCTTTTCAGTCATTCACTGATTTCCAAATAAGCTTGCCATTAATTCCCCCATTCTCTCCCTCGAGTCCTACATACAATCTGCACAGCCATTAGTAACTATTAACTGAGTCTAATCAAATACTTCAGCTGAGTTTGAATGTTGCTATTCAGTTTGGGATGTTTAAACATAATTACAGGCAGCAAGGCTTTTTGACATGACAAATATTTTTTAATAACATTACCAGAATGGTTAGTTCTGTTTTCACTGTGAAAGCAAACAGAGCAATTCCAGCTGGAAAGTTAACATTTATACTTGCAGTAGGGTAAAAAAGACAGACTCTGGCAGCCATGTGGCCAAGGAAACTGCTTCCACTAACCAGGGAGAGATGATGCTTCCAGGGACACTCTCCTACCGCCAACTTTTCTGCAGTTCAGAGTCATGAACTATTAAGAACTTCATGTACTAATAGTTCATTCCCTCTTTCATTTTCCCCCCAATTCCTTCACAATATCCTACTTCTCACACACCCTTTCACATGTATCAGGTTGAGTTTTGATGAAATTATTATTTCTTCAGTAAAGGAAACCCTGAGTTAATCAACAAGGCAAATCTTCCAACACTAAGATGACAGCCTAATGCTGAGCACAGAAGGTTCAGAAGGAGGAAGGTGCACACTAAGAACCTTTGCAATCAGAATCAACAACAACAGAATTTTTTTCACTTGGGCTCATTGTTTAAATTGTATTCTACTGCAAGGAGTCTGGGCGCCTTTCAAATGTAAATATTTTACAAGGGAATACCATATGGGAGACCCAGCTGTTTGTTTTTATTAGGAAAAAAAATTAAATCCTTTCATTTTGCAAAGATTTTTTTTTTAAAGCCTAACTCGTAATTACATGCCAACATTTGAATTATGTTAATTCAAATGAATCCCTAAGTAGTTACAGGAAGTGTTTGAAGTTGGGGTTTTGCAGTTGTTAAGTGCTTAAAGAAGTTGTAAAAGAAATCAAGACTGCAATATGTTTATGCACCAGTATTTTCCCATGTTTGATAAAAAAAATAAAACACATTGACACATTACTATAGGTGACACATATAGAGTTCAATAAGGCACGATGACACTTAAATAGGTACATAAGCAATATCAACTATAAAAACAAACCTACCTGGCCCAAAATCACAGACCAGAAAAAGCTTCAGAGTAACATATTCACCTGCCAAATTAAGTGTCTAATTTTGTTCACAGATAACTCAAACAAAACATTGCAGATTTTCTCAAATGTGTTGCCTAGAATAATTTGCCAGGAAATACTCATACAGCAAGTCAAGGCAAAAAAAATTTGCTTCTACACCATCTTTAAAGCTCAGTTTGCACAGGACACACCAAGAGCCATGAGTTGGAACACAGCATGCACATCCCCAGCACTTGTGCTCATGGATCCCAGGAAGTTACTTGTTTTTCAAGAGAGAACTTGCTGTGCTGATCTCTAGAGACCAGTGAGAATATACATGCATATGTCTCACCTATTTTTAATGCTACTAACTCTTTTGATTTTATCCTCATACTTACCACAAAAAAAAAAAAAAAAAAAAAAAAAAAAAAAAAAAAAAAAAAAAAAAAAAAAAAAAAAAGAAAAANAAGCAAGGAAGCATCATTCTGGAGAACATCCGTGCTGGAGTGCTATACTTGTTCAGCCCTAGCTAGGCCTGAGAGCAAGAAAGATTGATATAACCAGAGGAACCTCACAGAAGGGGGTATAAGACCCAGGCATCTGACAAGTGAGGCTTCTCCAGGATGGTCTTCCAGCAAACATTTTTCAATCTTCTCTGAAAGAAATTCTAATTAAACTGTTTTGAAAAAAATTTTTCCTGGAATTCTTTTAAATTTCCCTGTGAATCTATTTATAATTCTAAGCCCTACAACCTCCTGTGACAATGAATGCTCTAGTTTAATTATGTGTTGGGCAGAAAAACTATTTTCTTCTCTTCAGTGTTTCCCTGCAGCATGCCCTCAGACTTGGGAAATGTGCTGCACCCTACATAGTCAGCCAAGAGTAAAGGTTTTGATGTGAGGTTCAAAAGTGCAGAAGCTGAAAAGTGCTGGGAGGTTCATCTCCAAGGCTCAGGGAATCAGTTGCTGCCTGGGGCTGTGCACTAGAAAGAGGTGGAGGGTGGAAAAAGGAAAGAAAACATGGTTTTGGAGGAAACATGCTTACACCCGAGCATTTTTTGTTAGCTAGCATAGCCAGGTGAGCAAGGCTACATATTAGAAAACAGCCACTGAATCATCATTGAAGTCCCCAGCTCCTCAGCACCCAAAGCCCTCGGCTTTGCAGCAGCTGCTCCACTCCAGCCAAACTCACGAGCTGTGGATGGCAAGGTAAACCCTGCCTCCCTTCCTCATACACCAGCCAAACCCTCCTGCTCCTGGTCATGCTCCTGCTTCTCTCATCTCAGGTGCCCTGGGGCTTATTTGATTCTCAGTAAACAAAGACCAGTGCTGTGATGTTGGGTGAGGAAGGCTGCTCTCCTCTTGAGGGTCCACACAATCCATACAGATGGAAGAGCAGGTTCCCTGTCCCTGCTGCTCCAGGCCAGTGGCACAGGCTGCACTTCTCCCAGCAGCAGCTCTTTGCCTTTTTTACTATTGTTTGTAACATTGTTTGCAGCAGCTGGAGCTTTCAACCAACCTGGAGCTGGCCACACAATAAATACAACATGCACTAGACAGCTCAACATCTGAAATAAAATGACAAGCAGTGGCTGAGAGAATTCAGGCCAGTATCTCCATGTCCCAGGGAGGCAGCAGTAGAGGCTGCCCAAGCTGCTGCAGGTGAGCAGGGCCTGTGTTATCCTAGGAAGGTTGTTATTTCCACAAGTTACACCCATTTGGAACTCCCTGGAGGAGGCTGCAATTCAGCACAGCACTTCTGCACTGGCCTGGAAGTAAAATATGTTATGGACTGACCACACAATAAACATTATTATATCCCTAAATATGACTGGCACTCATGGGTCAAGACGGGAAGTCCTTCTCCCAAAACAGGCTTGGTGCAGACCCTGTAGGAGAGCACATACTACAAAGCAATGACAGTTTGCCTAGGGTGTGTCTACAAAAGGCAAATCTCACTGATGCTCATTTATCTCTCCACATGCTCTCTGGGATTGTATTTTCTCCCTGATGCAGGCAAATTGTTCCTACAGTCCCAACACAGCACACTCTTCTATGAAGTAAAATCTCTTCGTGGGGGAAAGCTGAAATCCATGTCACTTGGGCAGTACCTTTTCACTTCCTCACACCTGCAAAGGTATAAACCACTGCTATAGCCCACCCTGCATGCTCCTCCTTATCACAGCACCCTCCCAAAGAGCACCTGGAGGCTTTTCCTAAAGCCAGTGACAGTGGCAAAGCCTTCTGGTGACATACAACATGCACCTAGTCACACCACAAACACGGCATCCTAACACTGATTTACACTAACAGGAAGAAATCCACGTTACAGCTTGTTTAGTAATGCCACTGAAAAGCCAGTCCACGTGAGCCTTTGCCTTTTCAGTGGGTCTGTGTTTGAAATTCAGTGCTAGTATTGAGCACAGAAAAAGTTTTACAACATAAGGGAGAGGGATTTCTCTGGACAATTGGCAATGGAGGGGTTACTGACGTTCTAATGTGTGCTCCAGGCAAGAGCTGACTTTCTGACACTGTGCCCCAAACCATGTTGTTCTTATAATAAAATCATTCAGGCATCAGTCCTGAGGTGGAAGATTACACTGAAATAGTACTCCCCACACTGTATCTTTTTCATTTGCATCATTTACTGCTGGGCATCTGAAAAGAAAGGACGGCTTATATAAGAGACTTACCCATGTCTGGGAATGTTTTTCATTTCTCCTTCAACACAAAATCTTTCTTCTTATGAAGTGAAAGCCAATGTTTTTTCAAAACTGGACTATACAAATTCAGACATTTCCTCTTTCTGGTTGAAGTATTTTGTAAGCATAAGAGCAGTTATCGCTTTAGCCCCATATTCAGGTTGAGAAGCACAAATAATCTTCCAGATATTAATGAAAAAACAGCATCTGTGGAAAGGAGAGGTCTCCAGAATGATCTCCTTTGCCTACAAATAACCAATCTATTCACAATGACACAGGGACCCTCTAAATTTAGTGCACACAGGAGTGATGCGGGACCTTGCAAGTCTGTTTCTCCTTCCTACATGACAGGCTGCATGTCTGAGGCTGTGCTTGAAGAGGCTGCCCCAGGTGTCTCCCACTGGTGTGGCTACCACTGCCCTGCTGTGATGGCACTGAAACTACCACTAGGCTTTGAGAGGCACCTGATGGCACAGGATCCTATCTGAGAGCCACTGCAGGTGAATTTACACCTCAGACATAGAAGAGATTCAGTATGTAACTAAACTGCCCTCCTTAGCCACTGAACCCACTGCATTTGGGTATCAGCCTACTTCACTGAGCACACTTAGTTATTATTTCCCTTCACAGGCGTCAGGCTGTACGCTATCTCCGTCTCAGTTCCTCCCATCAGCACTCTGAAAAATTGTATTCAAGTGCTTATTAGGACTGAAAAACATCAATAGAGATTTGGTAGGGTTTCTTAATTCTATTTGCAGCTCAGCCCTACTCGTCAATATGAAACATCAGATTTGTGTGCATGCCACATTTCCTCTCCCAGCTCAGGATGGAGTCAGGCTGAGGTTTCCATGAAAGCCAGGGGAAGGTGAACCAGCATTAAGTTTCTAATGTAATAGCTTCAAAGTCATCACAGAAAAAATTATTATCACGGGTTCCAAGTTTCTACATAGACCATTGCTCTCATATCCACCAGTATGCAATGAGCAATCAGAGAAGTTACTCCAAAAATAGAAAAATACATTTTGCGTTAATGATAAACTCACTACAAAATATTTTTAGTAAATTATTATTAATAGCGTATTCCCCACTTAAGACTCAAGTGCCATCAAATAAAAATAGGCTGCTGCCAATTGGAAAAGTAGCTCCATATGTGTTTATTGGAGCTACAACAGCACTAGTGTCCAGGTGTAGGGGGTCATAATTTTGGCAAAAAAAGCCCTAAAACTTCTGGAAGTACCTGATAAACATGAGCACAACTTGGCATTGCCAGGTCACTGTACACCTCAGCTGCAGCAGTTAATGCAGTAAGACACAGCTTTCAAATGACATTTTGACATGTGACTCATTAATTTCAGGCTTCACTCATGGACAGTTATTGAAATACTTACAAAGCTACAGCACTCGCTCCACCTGCATCCACACAATCCACTTCATGGTCACTGCCTGGCTTAGTAAGTATTTATGAGATCCTGGCTACTGAAATCAGTGGAAAATAAGTCTAATTTTCTGATGCATCTAGACCCTTAATTCTCACTTCTGTAGGGAGCTAAGAGCATTTAAAAAAAGGTTTGGCACTTAAATACATTCTCAAATCTGGATGCCAAGCAGCAAGCACCTATACAGGACCTGGGAAAGATCTCAGTCTCATTCTCTCTTTAAGTATCACCAAATGATGAATAAATAAAATTATCAGAATTATTACTTTGCCTGATGTCATTAGCTCATCTGGGATTGATCTGAAACACCAGGAATGCAACAGCACTGAAATTATAAAGAAAGGGAAAAAGAAAACTCAAGCTGATGCTTCAAAATAAGGCAAGGACCTGGGGAGTATATTATGCTAACACATTATACAGCATTATTCATACAAATGACAGAAAGAAGTGAGGCTGGAGAGAGCAATTCCCCAGTGTGCAATACTTTTTTTGTTAGTTCATATTAAAGATGATATAGCTAACAGTTATTACTTCAGGAAAAGAGATGCCATGAGGCCACACTCTCATAAGCTGGTGTAGTACCAAGTCTTCCCCAACTGATTAAAGAGATCATAAAAGCTTTCTTCCCAATCCCTAATGACTTTTTTTTAAATAAAATTTAAAAAAACCCTTAAATCATAGGTTTACAGATCCTCTCTATTTAATCACTGTAAATGTCACTGAAATATCAGACAAGATATCTGTATGACAAGAGGGAATCAATTTCATCTCTTTCCCCAGAGTGTCTTTGGTTTTCAGTTTAAACTGTCAAACTGGTATCAACTCTCTCCTGGCCAGGTGATGTTATAATCAAACACTCTGTGATTCTCAAGCCTTCACAGTGCCAAACTGTCTCTCCTTTCCATCCAGCATCTCAAGGACAGAACTGGCATAGAGCAGGACACACAGCTGATGCTGAGAGCCCTGCACAGGCACTAGGCACAAACTTATGCTGCCATGTGACCAGAGGGGTGCTTGGCTCCCCCCAAAATCACCTCTTCATCAGAACACATTCACAGAGGTAATAACCAGGGCACAATCTGGCTCAGTTTTTAATAACTCCATCATTATGCTGTGAATTTGCCTTGGTCATTTACATCTGAGTGGGAGCACGACTTGGGGACTGCAGTTATAACGATGCCAATTTGTAACATTCTCCTGATGCTGATATTTGATGGTAAAGTTTTGGGGAAAAGTTTCTTTACTACATGAGAGAGTTATTCTTCTGCCATTAATATTACACTCTTTGACAGTTATGGTTTATTAACAATAGCTTCAGAGTCGACATTTTGACTGATCCTTTGTCATGTTTTTATCTTCACAAGGTGTAAGCAGTCATTTAATACAGGTCTGGCAGCTACAGGTAATCATTCAGCAAATCATACTGCTAGCCAAGAACAAACAAGGAATATTACACCAGTAAATCTCATCCATTACAAGAGGAAGCATGGATGTGTTATACTACATAGGTTTTGCAGTAAATTTGTAGCAGTGAAAGTGAGGAATTTGACCCCCATTGAGAGAGACTCTTAAAAAAAGGAAGTGAAACATCCAAAATATCATCGTGCCTTGTGCACACAGCTCCACCAAAATCATACAGATCCTTGATCAGAAGTGCAAATTGGGAATACAGCCTGAAAAGCCTGTGCAGTGAGACATGCCACAAACTGTTAATCGTTAAATGAGCAATTGCTGGACTTGTTAATTTCTAAAAGAGGTGAAGGAATCTCATTTTCTTTATCCACAATTTAACAAGCAAAACAAACCTCTGAGCATTACAACACTAGGTGTAATCAACCCACCAGACAGCATTAAGTTAAAACAATGGCTCAGATATCACTAAGCCTCTTACAGCAGGAGTTCAGTCAAATCCAGACTTATTTGGATTACACGGTAGTTTGGGAAATACTGTAGTGAGGATCATTTAACTTCCAACCAAATCCAACGAATATGAATTTTTTCATCCCTTACAAGGAAAAAAAAAAAAAAAAGAGAAAGAAAGAATTGCATCAGCCTTCTATAAAATTGCTCAACTGAACCAACTTGTAGCCAGCCTGGGAGCTTAGTGACTGTATCTCTGTGCCAAGCCATGTTTGAATAATAGTCCTTGTCTGCTGTTCCTGAGGCTGAGGACACTCAAGATGCAAGAGAAGCTACATATTTCAGAAAAAGGTACATCTCATCTTGCCCAGTAATAGCCCATGTTGTTCCTGCCCTTGGGGTCTGGAAGATAGAACCTAGATGATAAGGGAAAGCACTGATGAAACTTGAAGAAAACCTTGTCATAGTCTTCTGTGCTTTCAAGTGGGTTTATTTGCTCACAAATTTTGAGAGGTGGTACAGGAAGTCCATCAAGAAGAGAGAGAGAATGGCAAGCACACCCATCCCAGAGAGCTGGGAGCTCAACATCTGGCTCTAAGTCCTGGATGCTTCAGTACTGGGCATACACATGTGCAAAGCAGACCCAAAGTCTTCCATGAGCATTAGTAACAAATATCTCGATTTCCATTTATGCCAACAAGGACTGCAGAGATTCAGCATGTCTGAAAGTAGGCATGTGTTAAAGACAAGTCCATATATGGATTTAAATGTCTAAGTTTTTCAGAATGCTCTGCTGAAAATATTGGCCCTTTCTCCTTGGAACTGTTAGCACCCGATAACTGTCTAGATTGAAGTGAGAGATTTCCCTTTTACTTCATTCTTATGACAATGTGGCATTGCTGGCTTCAAATGAACTGCAACAGAGTAAATCCAAGTGTTAACAGCGAAAATTTAGGCCCTAAAATTATGTTTAGTAACTAAACATTGCTGAAGTAAATAAACCAGAAGACTTGCCTAGGAGAACAACTTAACCAGCACTCTCTGTGCTTTTGCTGGGCTGTAAAGGCCAACTTGTGGATGTTGTGACAAAACCCAGCTTGAAGCTATTAATTTTCCAACATGACATACTGTGATGTTGATCTAAAAGTTGTGAATTAGGAGATGGAAAGAATTCTTAACTTTCAGATTCCATCATATATTTTCATGGTGTGGTAAAAAAGAAAAAAAGTTTTATCCTCATCAGAGGACTGTTGTGTTTTTACAGAGAGTTTTCCTGTTGTTCAGGATTGGCATCTTCCCTATGCAGGGTCAGTCAGCCATGCACGGTGACTGTAAAACAGAGCTACACAGCTTGTACAGCTGCTAAGGACCACTACAAAATGACACTGAGGTTAAAAGTAAAACAGCACCTCTGCAAACTTCACCTCAAGTTGAAAGTCAAATTCATTTTGTTTTCTGGCTCATGTACCATCAGTAACAATACAAATCTTTTCAGGTCCAGAGCTGCATAAATGCATTACTCATGTCTCCCGTGTCATCTGGCCAACACCATTTCCTTTCTGGGGTTGTACATGTGTCACTTGAGCATAATTTGAAGACAATAAGTTTATACAGGTGGCTTTGCAAGATAAATGCAGGTAACAGTAGTCCTGATAGTGCAGAAACAAGGGAAATTTTCAGGGTTTGTGGCTGGACTTGTAGAGCAGAGTAACAAACTCCCATGACCTGACTTTCATTATGTGCAGTGAGCAGATCTCCAGGGCAAGACCAGTCTGTAGTGATTTCTTTACAAAGAACTTTATCTTGATCACTGGGAATGCCATGGCCTGAAGAAAAGGAAACAAGGAAGGCTTACAGCAGCACAAAGGAAGTGTCAAAATACCCATATAATTTTGCCACTGTGTCTGCCAGGGATGCGTCTTTTGTCCAGTTCACAGAGCTGTGCCAGTTGCAAAGGTTTCATGTCAATGCAATTAAACCAGGACAACTGTGCTGATGAGGCTGTGGATGCAGCATTTTTAAGTAAAATAGGTGGAAGTGCTTGACAGATTTATGCTAGTCTTTTCCAGGGCAGGGTGAGCACAGCTGCTCTGGTGGAGGTGCATCTGTGCAAGGGCCTTTGGTCAGAAGAGTTGTGATGGATACAGGAGTTCAGCAGTGACAACCACATGGCATTGAGGCTCCAAATAGTCCAGGAAGTGACTGAAAACCACACATCAAAAAACTCACATCTCTCCCCACTGGCTTTCTGAGTGATGAACCATCACCTCCAAGACCAGTTTATCCTCAGGCCCTGCCAAGTGGGAGTGCTGGCACGACAAGTACACGTGAACAGCCCAGAGCTGCTCCTAAGGAAGTTGGTGACAAAGTTCCCAGTGATCTTGATGGAAACAGAAGCTGGCACAAAATGCTGCAAGTCATTGCATGATCTCACTGTAACAGTACTCTGAGCAAATCAATATTTAGGTTGAATTTCATTTTGCAAATTGAATCAAGGTTTCAATTCCTCTGTCTTGCAGGAATTGTCCTTGCCTTACAAGATACCAGAAGAAGAAGAAATAACTCAAATGTGCCTCTTTATCATTTGCATGTATTCTAGGTCCACAACCACTAAAATTCCTTAACCACACATTTAACATTATTGCAAGACATTAGTATGAAGATTGATTAATTGTGCATTAAAGATTATATCATAGTGATTTATTTTAAGTGTCTCTTAAACTTCAAACTCACAGTAATTACAGGGCTCAGATTTGGGGAAGAATTCCCTGCCCTCCCCCAGCCCCCACTGGGAGGAAGACCTGTCTGGGATTCTATAAACTCAAATGGTACTCTGGGTGTTTACTTCAACAATTTGGCCCAAAGTATATAGTAAAGCTCAGGATGGAACAGCATGTTCCAGCCTGGAAAGCAGGTCTGAAGGACATGGAACCACTCCTTACTCGTACTTAGATTAAAACAGCTGATATTGGGAGTGTCCTGAGCACTTTTACTCACTCTACCCCTGCTAGAAAATCATATGATGTGCTGGGGAGGAATGTGAATTTTAAATCATAGTACAAACAAACATTTTTAGAAAGAGATCAGTTCTAGGGGGTTGGACACAGGGCTGCTGAAAGCCAGTAACTCTGTGATGGAGGTGTTACCCCAGCACTGCACCCCAGCAGCACTTTGGTAAGGTGTTTACCTGCCTTCATTCCTCATGTTCCAAAGGGAAATGAGATTTACTGAGTTTAATGGTCAAGAGGAATTAATTGTTGACCAGGTTCTCCCCTTAGTTATCTTGCTACTCTGATCTCACCATCAGTCTTGACTGCAAACATGAACATTTGCCTCGCTGTTCAATTACCAGACCTCAGGAAACCAAAATACTTTCCCCAACATTAGAAGAATCAGAGACATAATATTAAAAATAACCAAGACCATATTTACTGCTATCTGATTTAGAGCTAGCTCTACCCACCTGCTTCCTTCCTGCTCCCAGCTTCAATAAAACACTTAATTCATCTTTGTTTCCTCGAGGTCCCCATACATCATAGGTTACATTCCAGTCCTTGTTTCCTTGGTTTTATTTTTATGATTACTTATCAGCTATATTTTCAGATGATTCACTGAACTTCACTCTTCTATCTTTTTAGAAACTGATGAGAGCTAAAACAACTTTTGCTATTAAAAGCGCAGCCAAAAAAAAAAGAAAAAAAAAGAAAAAAAAGAACATTTTACTTTGGAGAGAATCCATTTGGATGCAGTCACTCCCTTCTAGAAGCCCTAAACAGCTTGATCCAGGAGACCTGCTAAAAAGAAACGTAATTTCTATTTACAGCAAGCTGGAGAAACTTTTCCCTTGGAGATTACATTACTTTGATTAGATGTTATGTTTTCCATCCTGATCTCTCTAGTAAAGTGAAACTCTAGGAGAAACATATTGCTCACTGAAAAGCTGCATCCAGAACTACTGCAGAATGGAGAAAAGTACCAAAGGAAATACAAATCACTTGAACAAAATTATTTTCTGATTCACCCCTACTTGGTCAGGTTCAGCTGGAAAGAGCTGACTTCAGTACAGGAAAGACAAATTCCATAACATTTTACTTTGAATTTGTTCAAAATATTCAAAAACAAACTCAAAAGACAAAACAACTCCTGCATTAAATCGAGAACAAATAACCAGCTGAAATCCACTACTAACATTACAAAACATTTATTTTTGTTTACACCATGTGCATATAAATAGAACACAGTGCAAACACCACTCTGAGGCAATGAGAAGGTTGCACAAAATAGCATTCAAAATTCAGGAAATTCCAGAATTAAGGTTACCCAGGCAACCTTAATTTTACCCCCCGTGCATATGCATTTTTACAACACAGCCCTTCAATACACCATAGCATTCCATTTCTGAAATAGTATCACAAACAGAAGAAAGCTCATAACAGCAAATGTCAATTTGTCATGTTGTACATGTTGGTGGCTTTTCCTACAGGGAAGAAGCAGATTAGGTTGTAGAATTTTTTATTGCAACAGTGAATTAATTTCACTCAAAATTTAGCAAAAATGTACCTTGGAAAACAGAAGAGGATTTTTATCCTGGCATAAAGTTTGATACTAATATATTTAAAATAAATACACCTGCGTGGGCAATGTAGTCCTTGCTCACGGGTAAATTCATGTTCTCCTGTGCTAAACAGATACTGTGTTTGCCCTGTAGTCAAAAAAAGAATGGGATATGGCCCAGAAGAGACTAGATAAATTAGTTGAGATAAATCCAGAACTTGTGAAGGAGTGTTCCAAGGAATAAACCAGCCCCTGTGAAACAGAAGTCTCCTTTTCTGAAGATGAATGGCTTTAAAGGGAGAGTAGGTTTAGATTAGATATTAGGAAGAAATTCTTCACTGTAAGGGTGGTGAGGCATGAAAACAGGCTGCCCAGAAAAGTTGTGGATGTCCCACCCCTGAAAGTGTCCAAGGCCAGGTTGGATGGGGATTTGAGCAACCTGGGACAGCGGAAGGTGTCTCTGCCCATGGTGGGGGGGTGGAAGGAGAAGGTCTTTAATGTCCCTTCCAACCCAAACCATCCTATGATTCTATGACATGGAAACCATAGAGTGGTAGAGATAATAAATACAACTACAGGAATTAAATTAATAGCTTCACAGCAGTTGATAAAATTAAGGAACCCTCACTAAAAATGAACCAAATGAAAATATACATTTCCTTCTCTCCAACAGAAGCTGATGAATAAAGATATGCAAAACACCTAAGACTAACTATAAAGGTGCATTTTCCTTCTGGGAGACCTACATCACTCCTGTTTTAACACGGATCTTGGGCATTTCTAAAACCAATAGGAAAAGCATCAATTAATTGTGTTTCTCTTATTAGCACTCCACCAGCACATTTAATCACCCAGCATCAAGACAACTTTCCTGAGAAGACAAACGGTTCTTCATGGGACCAGATAAGCCAAAGATAAATGCTGCATGTGGCTTCTATTCCCCATGATAACAGGCACTGTAATTCCCCAATATACAAAAGTCTGCTCCTTCCTCTTCTGCCCTTCAACAGCAAGGGGCTCCAGCTGAAATCAATTTGAAAATTCCTTCAATCCCATCAGAATAGATCCAAAATTAGTCCAGCACAGAACAGAATAGTGTGCTTGGGAGCACTGAACCTGGAGCAAAGAGGCTTGGCTGTACTCCTCCTCCTTGCCTGTTACTGCAAGCAAGCTGTGTCCCTTCTGCACAGTTCTCTTTCTTTGCCTGCCAGCTTTCCCTTATCTTCCTATTTACATTACAAGCTCTTTGGGGCAAGCTTCCTCTCCAGGCACCTGTTTGTACAGTGCACAGCATGCTTAAGCTCAGTCAAATAATAATGAAAATATATTATACAAATAATAATAAAAAAACATAGCAATGAAAAAAAAAAAAAAAGGAAAGAAAAAGCTAAAGCAGAGACCTTGATTTGTGCAAAATAATCCACAGCTCAGATAGACACAGATTGTGACAGATTCTTTCCTTCTCCTATTAAGTTGATGGCAAAGCTCCCATTAGCCTTAGTAAGAGCAGGATCAGACCCAAGCTGGGTACACTGAACACTTTCAAAAGGCCAAAAGTTGTCTAGCTTGAATGACATACTGCATTTAAGTTTCTATGGCAATTTGAAATTCCTACAGAGTGTGGGATGCAGTCAGTCCTGAACCACAAGATATATTCACTTCCAAGCATGGAGGCTCCTCAGGGACAGAGGCACCTCAGACACACTGGATCTTTTATGAGAAACTTCAGTCATCCAGCCAATAATACTTACAACAAAAATAATATTTTCCATTCTCACATATTGTTAAGTTGTAAACTGTTCCTTAGATACCTGCACATGGAGTTTATGAGAAACACATGTAAAATCCTGACAAGCAAACCCTGTTTATACCTTTACACAAAATAACTACTGAAAGGACCAATTTTCAAAAGATGCCTATTGGGACCTGTCAGTTATGCAGTGTGCCAAAGTCATCATCAAGCAATGCACTTCAGATGCTGCTCTGCCTTCCCTGAGATGCCACCATCTGTAACACCCCTTCCTTTCTTCCAGTGCAGGTAGCACCCTGATGGTTGCCTTCAAATGTCACTATGACTCAACAAGAGCTTGTTGAGCTTTCCCAGTAAAACAGGGGGAAAATTCTCAGGTTTGAGAGAATTCCTCGTAGGATCCACTGTCTAGTTTAAGTCATGCCTGGGTGAACACCACATCTTTGTGCTGTTCACGGGGACATGACAAAGACTTTCCTACTCAGAAGATGCAAGAGCTGATAAACAGCTCCGCGTTTGCAAATCAGCCAGAGGACTCTGTCACATCCTTCTTGAGCTACATCTCTGTTTTCAATTATAACACCAAAATAAGGAAAAGTCAGCACAAAAAGGACTTTCTGTTGCTAAAGCCTGTAATTTCCAAACACAATAAAAATTAATCTGATTGAACTGGTTAAAAAGCTAGTGAGAGAGGGGGTTGTGTTGTTTTAGTTTGGTTTTTAACCCATGTGCTTCAAAACAACACTCCATGAACAGATCTCAGCCACAGCAACTTCGACAGTGTATTAATGGCATTGCTCCATCCCTCTCTTACCACTTATGAAGTGTATGGGAAATGTTATGTGCTTTCAATTATCTTCTCCTACTGTATCTTTTCTGTATCACCTCATGACCTCCTTTGGTTAACTTCACCTTTGCACCTCCCAGCATAGCAAAGATTCACAGCGCATTCAAAGTGGGGTTTGCACTTCTTGTAGTGATGCCTCAATGTGACTAAGCTGGTTTGTATCAATTCTAGGATGACAGAAAGCTGCTTTTCCCTACTTAGATACACATATCCATTGAAAGCACACTCCTTTCAGCTTTGTGCTGTTGTGGGATTTTAATCCCCAGAGCAGTAAATGTGGCTCTAATATATCACTCAATACTTTACTGATAAAACCGGATTCACTGCAGATGAGCAATGCTGAAAAAGAATACAGTGTGGTGCTGAAGAGCCTGGGTTTACTCAGCAAGAAATCTCCCTTTTCTAATTTCACCAAAATGTGTCTCCACACCTAAAATTAGACCAAAATACTGGAATTTCACTTCCAGTCTTCATCTTTTACTTTTAGCTACAGCTTCCTAGCACCAAGAAAGTGCTGTGAAACTTACTCTCTGGGCAATGCAATGTCTCCAGAATTATAATCAGAAGAGTGGCTTTGTTTTATGTCATTTTACAGGACCTTTAATATTACCATTTAGACCTCTACATCATCTAGTCCACACACAAGCTGGTCTGGCATTCCCTGAGTTTTTAGAGAAATTCAATTTCTCAGCCCATTTTACAAATTGTTTGTTTGTTTTTTAATTATTAGTTTGTAGGTAAGAAATAGCCTGAGAAAATAACTGCACTCCACAAGAACTGATAGATGTGCAAATGGATTTGTCTCTTTTGTTGCATACAAATAATATTTTTAGCACGAAACCAGCAGTGTAATGTCCCTACTGAATTTATAACGCAATTAGAAGAACTGTCTTGTCTTGGACCTTCGGTAAATACTCTTTGAAGATTTCTGAGGCCCTTTGCAAGCTGAATCTGTTTAAATCAGCAGTTATAAAAATAAAAACCTAATGAGGATGCTGAACAAACTGCACTTTGACTACCTCCAAATTATAAAATTGAAGCTGGGAGCTGACAAACAGTGGTATTAAGTTTATCATACACTTAGAAAAACAACAAAATGTGAACCCCTCTTGCCTTGCTTTCCAAGTTATGCACCAGTGCAGTGGTGAATGAGAAATCCATCACTGCCTAATAGAGAAATCTGGAACTACAACACAGAGGATTTCAGCCCTTTCAAAAAATTTTGAAGAGGTCTTAATCCACAAGCTGTTTAGACATGTAGGTATTCTTCCACTGTTAAAAAATCACCCTCTGAAACTGTCAGTGTTAGAAAGGATGCCCAGGATACAGAGAAACTCACTACATGACAACAAATAAAAAAAAAAGAAAACTAAGGGGGGAGTCTGGTAGGGATTGAGGGAACCCACTAATCAATAATCCCAGATAACTGAAGGAAGGATGAGAACAATGGCTTTAAGTGGCATTTCAGAACCTCAGTCATACTCTCCAAATGCAGAAGAAGACTGGATCCATTTCTGTTCTCTCAAACACTGTCAAATCCTACCATTGCATCCAACTCTCCATGCTTTGGTCCCATCTGTAAATCAGAGATGCTAATAATCCCCCACCTCTCACAGCTGTTCTGTGAATTAACTTGCCAGAGCTCCCTGGTGTTTCAGCCCTGCTGATGGGCACTCACAGGACATGCACAGTATCATTTCTTTTCTTTGTCAACTTATTACTTACTGCAGTATTCCCCAGGTCTTGCAACTGAGTATCTTTGAAATGCTGAAATAAATAAATAATTGAGAGCCAATAACCTTTCCCTGACTACAATTCAACCATCTGTTGCATTCCTGGGTATGACAAAACTTTTAATCAATATATAATTTTCCCCATTTTAATGAGTGTTCCTGTATCAGTACCTACTGCTGATTGCAGCTCTGTCTGCTGTTGGGCTGGTATTAAACACTTCTGTCATGGGAGGTGATGCCAGCCCAAAGCCTTCATCTTTCAGCTGTACCCTATAAGCTTGCACACATAAAGGGGATGTTTATATTACATATTCCACTCAGTTTCCTAAATGGGAGACAGTTTTATAACTATAGCAGATCCTAAAAATTGAAAAAGCAGTCATGGAAGTTTTTACAGAAATATTGCAGGGAAAAACCAAGGAAGTTTTCATTAAGTTTATTTCAGACTAAAGGAACCTCTCTCATGCTGTCTGGGCTGTATCTCCTTCTGTTGGGATCTGAGGACCATATTAAAGAAATACTTCAATGGGAAACATCCAAGGAATAGTTAACTGTTGAGAGAAGGGAATTTGGGATTCTCTTCCTTCTGGGTCAAGAACAACTAGAGCTAGGAAGAAAAAGGCTGTGACCTAATGCAGCATTTTAGTATTTAAAAACCTGGGTTTCTTCCAAAAGAAAAATGAGGCCCTAGTGGCTTGGCAGCCTGCTCCTGAGCCACAGATCCTGTGATGCCAGGATCCTCGGCCTCACAGTGGTTTGCATGCCCTGGCACCACATCCCTCCCAAGAGGGCACTGCCAACCCCACGGTGGCTGGCAGAGCTGGCAGGCTCCACAACTGGGACCCTGGGAAAAGTCCAACTTCTCTCACAATTTGAGCAATGTCAAACCAAGTAAGCAAAATATGCAGTTCCCTTCAAAGCAGGAAATCCAGTGAAATAAATTTCTCTTATCAGCTTTAATGTAAATCTTGCAGTACAGGATGGTGTGGGGTAAAGTGAGATCTTATGATCTCAAGATGAGGTTTGGGACCACATGTGGTCTCTTTGCAGCTTGTGCAAGAATAGCCTTTGCAGTCCAGTTTGGGTCACATTCTGCTTCAAAGAAAGCATGACTGGAGATTAAAGAATTTGAAAAAAACAGAATTGGGTTTTATTGGTAAGAAGAAAAAACAAAAACAACAACCAAAAAACCCCCAACCAAACCCAACAGAAACAACTCACAAAAAAAAACATTAAAAGGCCATAATCAACAAAGAACACGAAATAAATATAATTTCCATATTTCCATATCATCACTTTGTAGGAATGTGATTTAAAATTTAAATTCCGCAGCCTCGCAGTCCAGCACAGAGCAGCAGTGAGAGAAAGCATTGCAGAGCAAGAACACATTTTTCAGCCCAGGCACTCTGGAGGATGAGCAGCACTGCAGATCTGATGAGAGGGACAGACCAGCAGCCCCTTGTTTCATGCAGGGAGTATGGCCTCTGTAACATTCTGCTTTATTTTTTGGTCCTTTACTGGTTTAAAAAACACTTGTGTGACTTGATATGAAGACAAAATTACAGAAAGGAGCAATAAGTCAGCCCAAGCAAAGTGTCATAGGCTATTTTGTAGGGGCACAACTGTGAATAAACTGCAGTGGACAGAACTGGATGAAGGACAGAGTAGAGGCAGGCTCACTGGCGCACAAAACACAAAATAAGAGCTCAAATATTTCAGCTGCCTTCCCAACAGGACCCAAACTGGAAGGATCCAGATCTGGAGGGCAGTTTAGCACCAGCTAAGGCTGGTGTTGATATTGGATGGAGCAGAGCCACCCTGAGCTTCCCTTTTCCAGGCAAAAGCCACAGAGCTGAGGCGTTGTGGCTCACAGCACCCAACTCATCCCATGTGTGACTTAGCTCAGCCACATGCACCAGGATGGTGCAGCAACAGGGAGGCCACATAAAACCCCCCACTTCACACACAGACAAACAAAGCCCAGATGGCACTGGGGAGAGGCAGAGGGAAGCCTCTCCGTGTGTGCACACTTTATAATTTGGGGAAAACTTGCAGAGAGCGGGGCACAGAGCTTTGCTGCATCAGCAGACAGATGTGAATTTAAGCAAGCCTCCAATATTGCTGCTACACTACTGTTTTTAATGTCTGCTAGAAAAGCAATGAAAGAAAGGATCAGGGACTAGAGAAAAGGGGAATTTTTGGTGGTTGCAGCAGACCTGCTTTTTCAGTGAATGACTGAATCTCTGTTTCTCTCTGCTGCAGAATGGCCTAAGCTTACAAAAGGCAGCAGCAAAGCTCTCATCGACTTTACTGAAAGGAGGATTACTAATAGCTAACCAGAAGTGTCAGGAAGCTGAATCCTAACTAACATTTTAAAAACCTACATAGGTATTTCTTCTTGCTTCTTTAAAGTGTGAAAACTTCTTACACCATTGACAGTTTAACTGTTTGTGAATTTACCTCAAGAAGAGCAAAGTGGGGCAGCAATGAAAAATGAGACAGATCACTGCCAAAGCTGCATTTACCATTCTAAGTTCCTAATTACACTGTTCTGAGAAAACATATTTTTCCTTCTCAGATTTTCTCTGCTCTAGGCTGAATTTCTGAGACATTAAGTGAGCTGCTCTATCACAACACCTGTTCACCAAAATAAGCAATAAAAGCAACCATGGACAGCAAGTCACAGAAAAATTGACCTTTTGTTGCTGCCACAGCCTTATTTGGTGAGGAAGTTCCAACAAGCCATTTTCAATGAATCAGAACAGAAGTATTTCTATCTTTTGGCTTGTTCAGAACAGACAAAACTACCTCGTTGCTTGTGCTGCATGAGCACCACCACAGACTACTCTTGATAGGTCCAGCCCTCACCATGGGTGTAAGGATGCTCCAGGTATGGAACATAAACCAGTGTGAGTTGTGCTGCAGCTCAGAGACTCTGCAAGCTACAGCCAACATCTTGGAGACAGTCTTGAGCAAGTGACTTAATCTGCAGATGCTCAAGAGAGCTGTGTTTTTGCTCTTTTCCAAAATGCAGTCTCAATTCTTATCCAAGTTCAGAATGTACTTATATGTTGAATATTAGGAACTGCAGTCTGAACTTTTAGCATAAGCATTGCATAAAGCTCTCATATCAAAATGCATTTTCACAATGATGGAGAAGACAAGACCTTTTTGTGTTACTTACAAATTGCACATTTGATATGTATAATAACTGGGTTGCTTTGGGTACCCAATAGGGCTGGTGGGGATTTTTCCTTGCTTGTTTGTGGTTTTGTTTACTGAACTAGTGATACTTGGAATATTAGTTACTAAAGGCTCAGTAATACAGTGAATTTTTTTTAGCATCTGTACATTTCAGCAGCTTAGTGAATGAGGCAATAAAGTTTCATATTTTACTTAAAGGTGTTCAGATGTTAACGACTCCAGCTGGTCTAAAGGATAAAAGATAGATAACCATAAATTGCTGCGTTAGCTGAGGGAATGCTCCAGGTAAACCAGATATTAACTTTCAGAAAACTAGGAACAAAATACTTTACCCAAGGCACAATATAAGCTGATGCTGGATTGAACCAAAGGCACCAGAAGACATTCATCATATTTTAATATTAGGTTTTAAACAAAAGAGCTTGATACATACAGAGATGAAAAGGAAAATAGCATGTCAAGCTTATTTTCCCAATACTAATATTTCTTCGTGAAGTACCAAAAATATACAAATAATGAAAAGAAGCAAGTATTGCAGTCATTCAATTTCTGGTTTCTCTGTGGGCAAAGCAATTAAGAAATCCATTCAATAAAAAAACAGAGTGAATGTCAAGATGTGCTAAGCAATCATGAAGGTTATACTTTTTCCTTTTTAGGACATGTATCTTGGACCAGGACAATGAGTTTCTTTTTCTGACTATCAGAAAAGCAGTATTATTTTATATCTGTACACAGCACAGCTTTGTTGTTGAGATACAGAAAGATATGCAAGGAGAAAAATACCCCAAACATCTGGCAGCAGTTCTCCAGAATGAAGTTAAGTGTTTCAAAAGACAGCCCATAGCAATACATAGTGCCACCCTGGCAATGTGGTACATGCAGGACCTGCACTAATGCCAAGGTGTCCCAATGTGCCCATGTAAGTCATGCCCAGGGCAGACCTGGCTGTAATTGCCAGCTCTTCTAAGCAAGCCCTAAGGAATCACTCCAGCCTGAAGGATACACATTTTCTGAGGTCAATGTTCTCTTCTGGTCATGGCCATGTGACAAGTCAAAACCAGGCACGGAGCAAATAAACCCAGTTTTCCTAGATTCATTAATTTTTCTAAAGAGCTGGACAATAAATTAGACAAGAGTGTTACCATGATGTAGGAAGAAAAGGAAAAACAAAGATATTTCTAGAGACCAAGAAGTCTCTAGAAACTTATTTTCCACTAAGGAAGTAGTAAGTATTTGGAATCACCTGTAAAATGTTTAAAACAAATTCACTGGAACATCCAAGTGTCACAGGGATTATATTTTTCAAAGGAAATACAGTAAGTGGGGGAGGAAATTACATAATGAATGGATTTTTTCCTTTTAATTCTTCACATTTTACTTCAGAGACAGAAATACACTCACATATGCAGGAAAATATCCTTTTCCTCTTAGACATCCTAAATCACATTCAGTAGACAGGTTATGGGCATGCAGACCTACTGTGAAGGCACAGAGAAGGAGAAGGAAACCCCCTGACCTTTATTTCACTACTTGGCTTGCTTACAGCAACAGCTTCTGACACAAATAATCACATATATGATCTCAAAACATAAATACTAACAAAAAAAAACACCACACTACAAAAGGCACTACAACATGGACTAGCCTCAATTTCTAAACTCCTTTTCAGAAACCTACCAGCAGGGGCCAGAAAATTTAAGAAGTTGGTAATAACTATTCAAAAATCTTGGCTTAAAACCCAGTTTCCAGGTTTTTCCCTAATTGCATCATTTTCATGGGGTGTAGCACATCCTCCCATGTGTGCAACAACCTCTCAGGGAGCCCAGGCTTGAGTGTCCTCCTGCATCAGGATCAGACTGCTCTGAGAAGTTACCCAAGGGAGGGTTTTGACAGCTGCTGGAGGGAAGACAACAATTGATGAAAACAATTTCAGTAAAGTTGTGATAACCCATTGCAGGTGAGCACTGCTCACGTTCTCCCAAGTGAGGGCTGGGACTCTGTCCCCAGAATGCTGGAGGTTGTGCTTGTCACTGCCTTGTACCTTGTTTGCTGCCTCTGAATCACTTAGCTGAGATGGTTTCTTTCATCATCTCTAATCAGTAGAGAAATTCCACATTTACACCAATAGAAAAATTAAGCCCCCTTTACTGTTAAATATCCCTTATTTCTGCTCAAGTTTTGCACTCTATGACAAAATAAAATAAACAAAAAAATCCAGCTTTATCTCACCCAAACTGCTATGAGACATGACAACATATCTGTCAGTCTCATAATCCAACACCACATGTATCTGTCTTTTCTTGCCATAAATTTCTGCTCAAGCAGCAGGACTATGACAGCTGCACCATGCACTGGCATATTCACAACACTAAACCTCTCCAGAGTAGCTTGATGAAGGGATGAAATCTCCATACCCCTTAGTGAAACAAAGCCAGCCCGGGAGATGAATCCCCAGGCACTTGGTGGCTAACAGCCCTCTACACAGTTTGGTGGATAAATACTGCACAAGAGCAGGAGCAAGCAGAGCTTGCAAACCGCAGCCTCTGTTGTCCTTCTGGAGCTGTGATACTTTTTGACTTCTAAATCGCATGAAAAGTAACTGCAGCTACAATGTGAATTGCTGCTTTCCCACACAGATGCTATATATTCCTGCTGTATTCTGCAATATTTGTCAACAGAAACAGGGAATTTTCTTTTATTCCAAGACTTATCTTTGAAGAAAATGGGAGGGAAAGGGTATTTGCAATCTTGAAGTAATTACTTGCCCTAAAGGTCTACTGATTTCCAAGCATCTTACACAAGACAGCAGCCCTGGGACCATTTTGACCCACCAAACTCCCAAAAGATTTTTTTTTTTAAGTATAAAAGTATGGGGGAAGCTATCTTTTGTTTGTAAGAATCTTGCCTTTCCTACTTCTCATACACCCTCCTCACACACTGGAATCACACAGCAGTAGTAGATCCAAATACCTTAAGGTCTTTTGCAGTGTTTGAATCAATCCCATATACACTGGTGGCAGATGTCCCTGAAGCCCCCTTCCCTCCACACTGTTAAATCTCTAGTCTTGGCCCATGCTATTCAGAGTATCAATTGACTTTTCCTGCTTAAATTGCTACACCTCACCCAGGATCTCTAAATTGCCCTTGTCTTTTAAAAATATTTATTCTTACTAACAATGTAACCAAAGGCTTGTAAATTTAATAACATGCTAAACTGGGCCTACCATAAATGCCTCTATTAGAGAGAGGAATATCAAGTAGGACAAACAGGAGGTGCATTGCAGCAGGGAGCCTGTCTTCCTCATCCCACAGAGAAGTTAATAGAGTGATCTGGACTATCTTTGTGACAAGAAAAAGATCTGAGCCCTTGAAATTCTAAAATCAGAGAATTATTTAGGTTGAAAGAGAGCCTGAAGATCAAGTCCAGCCATTAACCCAGTACTGCCAAGGCCACCACAAACCCATGTCCCTAACTGCCACATCCACACATCTTAAACACTTTTAAGGGTAACTCCACAATTTTAAGGATAACTCCACAATTTCCCTGGGTGGCCTGTTCCAATGCTTGACAACCCTTTCAATGATGAAATTTTCCCTAATATCCAATCTAAACGTCCTCTGTTACAACTTAAGACCATTCCCTCTTGTACTAATACTTGTTACTTAGGAGAAGATCCCCATGGTGCTACAACCTTTTTTGGGGAAGTTGTCGAGAATTAGGATTGTTTTGGGGGAAAAGGGGGGAGGGAGAGGTGTTGATTTTGTTTAAGCTTTGTTAGCGCTTTTCCAGACTATCAACAGAAACAGTCTAAGACTTAAAAGTCATTGAGAGCTATTGGATTTAAAGCTTTCTACAAAATACTGGCAATCTATATATATGTGTGGTTCCTGGGTAAAAATAAATCACCCTTATGGATAACTTTCCACAAGGAATCATGTCCACCCAGTGAAACATTGCTTCTGATGGTTAACATGAGCTTCAGATGCTTGTACATAAAGTGTAAAGTCAAGTGAATCCATCATGTAAGGCAATACTCAGCCAGCACATCCACAAGGGAACCCCATACAACTGCACTGGTTGTGTCAACACTGGTCCTCATGAGCTGGCTCAGGAACAGACAGGAGAACAAGGTGGGCACAGATCTGTCTGTCTGCACTCTACTTTCAGGAGTGCCCCCACAAGCTGCCTGGGGAAAGTCCTGCAAGAAGCCCAACAACAGCCCCTTGTGCGCCCCTCCTGCCCTCAAACACACACCCCTGTCACACTGAAACCACCCCAAATTGCCAGGCATACCCATGCACATCCATGGAATTCTGTATACTCCAAGATAAGGACCTCATCTACCCCTGGTACCAAATCCACAGATTCACTGAAATCTGACATGGCAACCAGTTTTACTGGCTGGTGCTCCCACAAAGCAAGGACATTCTCAACTCCAGGTACAATTCCTCCTGGCCAGAAGAATGACAGGTGCTTCAGAGAAACACAGACATAACCCCGGCCCTGCCAGTGCTCAGAAACAAAAACAAGACAAATCTGTATTAAAGTGCATCATTATTCAGTGAGTGGAGACATTAACATGCAGACAAGACAGCAAGAGAGGGAAGAGGCCACTCCATCAGAGAGCACCCATCAATCACCGTGGCACAAACACAGCTGACAGCTCCATTAACTCTGGCACATGCAGGTCATGGGCTTGCCTGCTTGTTTGTTTGTTTGTTAATATGTTATCAGACCTCATTTTGAACAAAAATATTAAAACATGGTAGTTGACTGGGGATGCAAACAAAGGTGTTTTAGGAGGTGCTTAAGGAACTAGGAGGAGCAGGGCTGAATGAGTTTTCAGCCAAACTTCCTTTTCACTATGAAATATGTCTTTGACTCATAAAAATAACCAAAGTGCCCCATGCTCTCAAAGATATTGCAATATTTTTGTTGGAAAATGTATGGTACTTACTAGCTAATAATTTATATTCTAATATTCTGGGTAGTTTTCAAAGAAAATCTTTCAGTAATTAGATTTTTTTGTCCAAACACATCAAATTATCTGATTTTCTTTTTTTTCAAGAAAAGCAGAAGAGATTTCTCTTCCAATCATCAATAAACATGGACATTTTTACTGTTACCACCAAAATTTTCAGGATGAGATTATGTGGAGAGCATTGCATTGAGAGGAAGAGATGGCATGGAAAAAGCCTGCGAAAGAGTAAGTGAAACATCCTGCATACCATGGAATTGGACTGAAATTCTACAAATGAAAGACAGTTGTTTCAGAAGAGTAGTGTTTAAGGCTGAAAGTAGCCAATTCTAGCTCAAGCCATGAGCTTACAGGGTCCTAGCCTACAGGTATATCATTTAAGGAGACCAGACAGTGCTATAAATGCCAAGTATTCACGGAAAACACAACCAAATCACAGCAAAAGCATCTGGGATGCAGCTTCTCCTGCGTTTTTGTGTCAATCAAGCTCATTTCCAGATGTGCAGATAAACCATTCATGCAGAGAGGTTCCCAAAATGCTGAAGACAGCCTGTAGGCTGCGTGTAGACTTGTTTCTGCATATAACACAGCAAACAGGAGGCAGGAGAGCCTTGGCTGGGAGCACATGCTCATAACACAGGAGAAATGGTAGATCTGCCAGATACAACCACCTGAGGTCAGACTGTTTTGGAACAGCTCAGGCCCACTGGTGCCCGGGTACTGTGGTAGGTTTTTGTACCCCAACCCCTCAGAGATTGCACAGCACTGGAGTTGACCCTCTGGGTTGGACTCATGGCTGTTGCCTCACGCTAGAGCCCTGTGGGAGTGTGTGCATGAGGAAGTGTGCTTCCAGTATGAATCAGTTCGTTTCTCCCAACGGGTAACACCTATTGACAGAACCACAGAATAAGCTGAGATGGATCATCAAGTCCATCTCCTGTCCCTGCACAGCACCATCCCCAAGAGTCACACCACATGCCTGAGAGTATTGTCCTAACACCTCATATGGCTTCCCCTCAAGGCCCCCAAATGACTGGGTTTAAAAGACTTCAACAAAATTAAAACTAACAAAAACTAAGCTAATGGGCTGAGATTAAAGATGCTGTATTTCTTCTTTGAAGGACAAGCATACAATGCATTCAGTGACCCAGAAAAACATACTGCAACATCTAGGCCTGTTTGTTATGAGTAAAAGTCATAAGAGGTGAAACAAGGAGAGGTCAAGTTTTCGCCTCAGACAGCTGGAGGAAGCACTGCATTGTGCTGTGAATGCATTTGGAAATAATCACTGACAAGGGAAAGTCTTTTCTTTCTGGCTGTCGTGAGCCTGAGGGCTACAGGACATGAAGCTGTCACAAGTCATCATCAAGACACCTGCAGCATGCACCAGATGGGACTACTGAGGTCAATGCCATGGGCCTTGGTGTTTGGGGACCACCCCACCCAGCCCTCTCTCTTCACCACCATGCACCACACACCTCACTGCAGCAGGGCTCCCTCCGTTTGTTTACATGGATGCTTGACTCTCCTGAATGAGTCGACACACAAAACCAGGAGTCTCCTATTGTTGCCTCCACCAGAAACTGAAAGAGAACAGGTCACAGGATGGCAAGAACACAATGCCCTGATGAGGAGCTGGACCACAGCATCCAGTGTGTGCTATGGGAATAAGGGGATTGTATCTCCTGTGGGGGGGAAAGACAGGGTGAGAAAATGCTTTTTCATAGCTGAAGTTATCTGAAATATCTAAAGCCAAGTGATAGAGTGGTGGCTTGTTGTGCAGACAGGTCACAGCATGTGGACATGACCTGCATAACCACTGCCAAAAGATTCCCCAAGAGAAAAGAAAAAAGCATCCGTACTTTCAGCAGGCCTAACTCTGCTCTCAAATGCACTGATGTTAAACCAAAGTAATTGAGTCTGAGCCCAGCAGAAATCAATGAGATCACTGTCAAGTCCAATGTCAAACACACACACATTTACACACTTGCCCAAGAGATTTTCATACTATCCTCTGTGAACTAAAATCTCAAATGCTTTCATTCAGTTTCTGCAGAAAGTCTTGCTGTATCTGCCTTTTATCAGCATGCTTAGAATCCTGTGAAAACCCAGAGCATGTCTCATGTCAATATTACATGTGTGTCACTCATATGCATAAATATCTGAAAATTACTGATGTTATACAGAAAGCACTGCCTGGGTAGCAGCTTCCTTACAGCCCAGGAAAGCAAGCACAGTGTAGCAGAACCTTGAAGTTGCTCTAAACTGCCTATAGGGAAAACCCAGCCATTACCAGGCCCTTGGGCAGGAACATATATCTACAATAGATGGCATCAGGCTGCAAACTGGTCATCAGAGGCTAAGACTGGGAAACACCAGCTGCATTTCTCTCCCTTAACCTATTTCATGATTTCCTACGAACAAGACTATTGTATAGGACAAAAGTCAGGGCAGCTTCCTGAACTCTCACACAACAGTGTTACTTGGCCCGTGGTCCCACTCAGGGTTGAGCTGCAGCAGAGCTGGGTTCTGCCCCTCCAATCTGTCACTATATCTGTACACAGTCACTCCTTAACCCGGTTGTGTCAAAATGATCCAGGTTGGCTTTCTATTTAAAAGCATGGAGGGTTTTCTTTAACCCAGATCATTTTGACTGATTTAGGTTAGAGAAGGACTACATTTGCAGCTACGCTTGCAGACACTAAGCCCTAGCAGTGGGGACAGTGCCCAGGCACTTTAAGCCTGGCTTGGGTTCAAAGCCTTTGAACCAAGCTCAGTTGCAAGCCAAGTAGCACATCTGGCCACAGCTGTAGATGCTGTAGTTCAGGGGAAAAAATGGCAAATGAGGCTACATTCAATGTCCCAGATAAACTATGAAGTGTAAAAAGTAAGGATATGATTCAGAGGAAACTCAGAAACCCAGCTCCAGATTCCATTATCATAATTTTACCTCCCCCTCCTTCCCCCCGCTGAATTCTGGTACTAATGATCTTCATTTTTCAACTAAATTCTTCATTTTGGGTGACTAGGATAAACTTGTTAATATTACATAGCCACACACCAAGACAGGCATCCCACAGTAATTCAATCACATCTCAAACCAGAGCTATGTGGGTATTTATTTCAGCCACCCAATTCCAGAAATGTGAATTTTAAAATGGAAGCACACTAGAAGAGCTGAGAAGTTTCTCTCCTACAAGAAAGACTTTGTGTGTCACCTGTATGGTAGCAAGGCAGTTCAGATCTTTCTGATCCTCTATGCCCTTGGCTTCCCAGGCATGGGTAGAACTCATAAAGGATTCATAAGCAAACATAACCTGCAGCTCAGAGTGGGAGACAAACAGTTTTGCACACCCAAAGAGACACCAGATTTGTGACCAGGATCACATTTGAGTCTATGTCAAACATAGCAAGAGTCCAAGAATCTGTTACCCAAGTTTCTTACCTCGGCATGCCACCCCAATCATCTTCCAGCAATCTCTGCTACCAGTCTGACTAGAGAGTCAGACCATGTCCTGCTCCTGGCTAACACAGCTCTAAAATGGGAAATTACATTTTCTTGTTTCACACAAGTTTGGGTAAACTGAACATATCTGGCTTTGTAAAATACATCAAGATGAAAGATGTTCCTCAGGTGCAAAATACTAAATGTTTCTCTTCCTTTAAGAACACAGGGTCTAGTAAACCAAAATTTGTTTGGGGATATTCTGAAGGATTAGACTCTTCAAATTCATTCAAAAAAAAAAAAGGAGAAAAACTGGTTGCACATATGCTTCATCATAAAAGTATTTATCTGACCTACAGCCAAAACCATTTTATCTCTGTAAGCAATCCTTAAACACTGCAGAATGCATTCACTGCTTTCATTACCAAATTACTCTTTAAGAGTTCAGCAGGTAATTGAAGTTCCAAATGTCTTAAAATGGTTTGGCAATGCTGAGATTTCCTAGTGGACTTGCTATCCAAGAACTTTAGAGGGAAAAAATCAGCTGGATACTAAATATATACCCTAAAATAAGATGGATTCGAATTACACTAAGACGCAGGCTTTTAAGGAGGGAGAGTGTTTTATAGGAAGAGTAAAGCTCTGCTCAGAGGAGGTTCCATGATGTTGAAGCTTCAAACTCATATTCAAAAAGTCCTGTAAATTTTTCAAAGACACTGTATTGGCCTAAATCTGTTCCTACTGAACTCAAGGGCTGTTAATTTTGACAGAAAACTAATTAGGACAATGCTGTCCCATATACTTTGTACTATTTAGCAGATGAGAGTTAAAAACAGAGGGCTCCAAAACCTTCTTCCTAGATAAAAAATATTTTGTTACTTTTCCAATTCACTCAGCAGAAAGAGTGAAAGGAATGGGCCTAAATCTGTTGCCCACACCCAAGTCCTGTGCATTACCCCAGGGCTGCAGTTCTCAGTGGCAGGAGGGCCATGAGCAGCACAAAGCCTCTGCAGGCAGCCCCCAACTCCAGAGGTCTAATGAGGACTCTTGCCCCAGCTACATCAATAGCTTTTGGCAAAGCATTTTCTGCCTCAGTTCCTCACGTTTATGGAGTGGAGATGATGACAGTGTTCTGGGTCTGTAACTGTTATATGCACTGCTTTAAGTGTTATTATTTTACAGGGCTTTTTATTCACAGCCAATTACCCAACTCTCAGAGGGAAACTGAGGCACGGAGCAACACTAATTGCCTAATGTCATCCAGTAGGCCAGAGCAGAAGTAGGGTCTTCAGAATTTTACATTATCCTCTGAACTTATCTACAACCTTGGTATTACACAGCAAAAATCAGCTTGCTCTTTGTCCAGCGCTGTCAGATGGCACGATACTTGCTTACTAGTGCTAACACTGCTGTTTAGCTGGCTTGTTGTTGCTCTTGTTCCTGCAGAGAAACATAATATTAGATTTGTAAAATCACACTGGATGAGAAGACACTGTGATGGTAAATGCAGGATTACTGTCTCACTGCAGGCTCCAGCAGCAGGGAAAGCCGGTGATGATGTGGGCTGCTCCCGGTCTAACACAAGAAGCTTTAATGATGACAAGAGGAACACAGAACAAGAACACCAAGAGCTTTACTTTTCACAGCAGCAATCTTTTCTCTTAGGATTACTCTAAGGCAAAAAAATTCTTGTTCTGCAATGGATCTGTTTTCACAGCAAGGAGATAACTGTTATTTAAGATGAACAATAACTGAGGAACCTTCTGGTCTGGCATAGATCAGAAGAGGTGAGATGCATAAAATTAGAAGCCTGGATTCCCCTCTCCAAATGAAGGTTCCCACCCAAAAATGCACAACTGTTTCACCTTATGGGGATGCTGCACTCTTTACTGCTTTATGCCTACTTACTGCCTTAGTGCTGAGGCATTTCTATTGCACATGTAACAGAATTCTTGCAAATGGAACTTGGGGATACCCCCTACTTTGGGATGAACGTTTCTGGCTGCACCTACATGCCCTGACACCAGGAAAGTAAACCTTTAGAAGTATCAATTGATCTATCTGTCATAAAGCTCTTTTCCTTGGGGAACCTCAGGAAAGTTATGGATGCAAAAGCTCAAGAGCTCTTGTCCAAAGAGCTTGCAATTTGTCTGCTGCATCCTAATTTGACCCTATAAGAACATGACACACAAAACAGCAGAAAAAGAGCTGAGATATTGGGAAGTCAATTCCAGTCAGCACCAGAAAAAGCACCCATTGATTTGGGATGCTGGAGATAATCAGTGCCTGTCTTTCCCCTTCTTTTCATAGCAGGTGTTCTCTCACAAGCCTCTTATCAAGCAGTGTAAGTAGGGAAGCTCTGTCTGACCAACACATGGTGCTTAACCATTTACTGAGTTCTTTAATAACAATAACATCGTAGTAAGATAACATTTCCCAGCTCCTCTCGTGCTGCAGAGCAGCACATTTTGAGATCTGAAACAATGAGCTGTGACGTGCTGGACTCATGTGCAGCTGGACAGGAAGAGCTGAAGATCCAGGGAGGTTTCCTTTAGGCACAGAGGCTGGGCTGTGACGCAGGGGAAGCCCGTGTGTTCCCGGACAGCTCTGGTAGCAGCCGGGAAGGACAGGCTGCCTGGACATGGTGTCTGCATGTGCTGTTCCTGACACAGCTGCCAGAGAGTGTGTTTATCTTACCTTGAATAAAGCAAGTGACATTGTGCAAAGACAAGCAGAGGTGCTAAGAATATGATCTTCACACTGAAGCCCTATGGAAGAGTCACAAATACAAATCTCAAGATGAAAATGCAGCAATTTACAAAGTCAAAATCAGCAAATACTCATGCACACCAGCACTGCAAAGCATAACCACAGAGTAGAAATGTGGAAAAGCAAGAGAAGAATATAGCTACCCTAAGTGGAATCTGGGCAAGACACAGAAATGCAGCCTTCCTTTACAGAAATTGCTCAGGGAATGCCTTATTTGCACCAACAGCTTCAAAACCATGAACCTCAAGCCTTAACTTCAAAAAAAGTGTACTTCTAAGTGCCACTTAGGGGCTCAAATGGACGGGTGCCAACAACAGAGCCATTAGCACCTACTCATCCATGGAGGCTTTCTATCTAAAAATCCCATTTGTCAGCAGAGTCTCAGCAGGACTCAGTATGATAAAAACCTCCATGACAAGTTCTAAACTTACAAATTAACATATTCATTTACTTATCCATGTGTAAAAGTGTGTCACTTAGACAGCTTTCTTGAGCATCAATACCTAATCCAAAGCCATCCATTACAGCTTTCCATTTGTTCCTGGATTGAGAATCAACTCAATTTACTTCAGCACAATTGAAATATTGTATAGAATTATACAACAGAAATACTGAGACAGTTTCAAGAGACTGAATACAAGGTTTATATTCACTCCTACATGCTGAATGCCTCCAACAAGGAAGTACAAGCCCAGGCTGGTGCCCGCCAAAATCCCACTGTAAAGCTCCTGTGCCACTGACGTGAAGAGGAGCTGTGCAAGGATCTGTCCAGACAAGGCATCAGGGACTGATGCTGGAACAGCCCCTGGCTTTGTGGATCAAGGTTGTTCAAATTGCATTCACTGTAGTTGAGAGGTGTGGATGTTTGGTGTTTTAAGGTCGTAATATAATACCTCTATCTGTAACTCTGTAACAAAATTAAGGGTGAATCTTACGTAAACTCTTGCATAAAATCTTTGGTCATAGAGGATTTTTAAATATTTTTTAAAAGATAGTCAAAATAAGCATAATAATGTTTCATAAAAGATGACAGCCCCAACCCCCAACTCCCAGTGTTCCAACCAAAACAGGACAGCCAAGAAAATACAATGTAACAAGTTTTATTTTCCTCAGCAAAAGATCTGCGACTTTCCACTACTGACACATAGGACTGAGAATGAAGAGAATAATTTGCTACCATCTGATACAGAAAGCAGATAGGATTGCAATGGCAGAACAGCACACATGGACACTCCTGTGGGTCCCGGCTGCAACAACATAGCACGTGGGCGCTCAACACCAGTTTAAATCAGGTCATAAAATCTAATTCATCAAAATAACCCTTTAAAAATAGATTGCTACAGTTGGTTTCCTCTGGAATCTAACTGCTTCAGGCTCCTGCCTGAGCTACTGTTTGCAAGGTGTCCTCACACAGAAAGGAAAAATAATTTCTAGGGAGTTTTAAATGCAGTTCCTGGAACATTTCTCAGGGAAAATACGGCACCTGAAATGAGGCACCTTAAACAAGGCACCTTAAATCTTGAACACAGGATTTAAGGTGCCTCATCAGTGAGAAGTACAGGGCATTAATCACTTCCCTGGTCCTGCTGGCCATGTATTTCTGACACAAGCCAGGATGCCACTGACCTCCTCAGCTATTTGGGCACACTGCCAACTCATGGCAGCCCTCACAGTGCTGTGCTTTGCACTGGTAGCTAGAAAGGTGTTGATAACACACCAGTGTTTTGGCTACTGCTGAGCAGCACTCACAGCACCAACACTCTCTCTCACATTCTCTCCCTCACCAGCAGGCTTGAGAAGGGACATAGCCAGGACAGTAGACCCAAGCAAACCAAAGGGATATTCCATACTGTATTGCGTCTGCTCAGCAATAAAAGTTAAGAGAAAGGAGGAAGAAAGGGGGTCATTTGTTATTTACATCTCTTGTCTTCTGGAGCAACTGTTATGCACGCTGAAGCCCTGCTTCCTGGGAATTGGCTGTATGTTGCCTGCTCATGGGAAGTAGACATTAAAACATTTAGTTTTCCTTTGCTTCCACGTCCAACCTTCGCTTTTTCTTTATCAAGCTGTCTTTATCTTGATCCGTGAGGGGTTTTTTCTCCATTTCATTTTCTACCCCCTGGCCTGACAAGGAGAGTGACAGAGTGGCTCGATGGGCACCAGCCAAGGTCAACCCACCAGAGGCATTTACAGGGGGAAGAGAGATCCCACATGAATCTCTACAGGCCTCAGACTGGTGATCACTGCCTGTGCTACACCTCCCACAGCTTCTGTCCCTAAAGATAACTTCCAAAGAGGAAACTTTCCTTTGTCTACATATTCCCAAAGGAAGATGCAACGTGACTTTCTGTTGGTCAGTGTGAAAACTACTCTTTGGAGTAGCACCTAATTAGAAATCTCTACAGTTGTCTCATTCACGTGTTACACAGAGAACATTGCTGGGCAAACATGGGTGGGATGTGCAATCAATCAGTGCTCTGCAGAAGGCCACAGGTATTTATTCTGCCCTGGACAATGCCACATTAAGCAAACATTTGGAATAGCAACACACAGGTTCTATATTTGCTAGATACAGTCCAAGAGGAAAATGTACGAGGCAAATGAGACCAAGAAAAGGAAATCATGTACTATGGTTATAGCTCTATTAAACTCAGCTGTATGGAACCAGTCAGGAGGTACCTTCCCACGCCCCAAGTAACTGACATGCTCATGGGAGACATCCCCAGCACAAACTCTATGGTAGAGTGGGTGACTCTGTGCCAAAAAGGAATTTGGCACTTGTAAACAACCACCAAGCAGGATGAGAGCTGTAAATGGCTCCTGACAGCACTCTCTTCATGGAGACGTCCCAGTGAAATATGGAATATATTAGCAAACCTAGGCTAGAAAGCAAAGCATTTCTAGGTAGATGGAACTTTTTAATAGCATGTCATTAAATTTCTCTTACATTTAGTATTTAATAGATGTAACTTTCACAGCAGCATGCTCATTACCAAAAAGGCAGAGGGACATCACCAAACAGTGAGCAGAACAGCCCCAGAGCCCAAGGGCCTTCTTTTGTCAGCATTTTCCTACCATGGTGAGCAAAATCACGTGGATGTCTTAACACATTAAATTGGAAATACACTTACTCTGCTACCAGTCTTCTTTGGCCCTATCCCCACACAAGTCTGTCAGCCAAACACAGGCCAAGATTTCTGCCTGTGTCAAGTACTGTAGCTCCTCTGCTGTCACTGACGTTGGGCCATTTCTTATACCAGCTGTGGCTCTGACCTATGTATATTTAAAAATAGGGCCAAGTGTCATAAAATTCTGAAGAACATTTGACTTCTTGGTGTGGACATAGGCAAGGTGTGTTAATCTCATTTCCAGAACTAAGGCCAAGAAGTACAACCTTGTCTGAAGTACGTTACCTGCATCCACATACAGGAACCCCTACCAAGTGGTGCAAGACGAGATGAGAGTTTGCACATCTCTCTGATTTCACCTGTCACTTCAGCATGAACTTTTGAAAATCGTACAGTAAAAAGGGATTAGTGTGCTTTTCCTGGCCTATGCCCTGCCAACAGAAGGTGAAGCCATTCAGTGCTTTGTCAGGGTTTGCTCCACCACCAGCACATGAGTTTCTTAAGATTATGGGCACCAAGTCATACAGTCTCAAAACCACTTACTACAGCTTTGTGCCCGATTTTCCCCTTTTGGTAGATGAGACTTCCCTATTTTACACAAAGACTGCAAAACTCAACAGCATGTTCTGAAATGCTGTACTAATTCTGTGTATTATTTCTAGTTACTGTTATCGCTGTTACCACTGCACACCAAGAGGAGCTGAGGATGGCTGAGCCAAGAAAAGAAATTATTGTTCACCCTGCTGTATGTCAAGCCCTTCTTGATTTTGGAAGGGGATGCTGTAGAAACTTGCCTTTTGTCTACGCGAGAAAGAACCTACCAGTCATTGGATTTGAACTATTGCAAATGAGCATCATAAGGCCCCCAGGCTGAAACATCATGATGAAGCTGAAGCTAGAACAAACACTGAAATCAACCCCAATCTTACAACCAGGTCTAAGCTGCCAGTAACACCTTACTGCACAGCTCAATGATGAAGACAAAAAAAAAAGAAAAAAATATTTCCTATTATAAGGACTTATATTCTGGGAAGTGTCATTTTACAAACTCCCATTAGCACATGGATCAGTTCCAATTGATTTAAGCTCATCCAATCAACAGGGTTTCCCCTACAATTTTAGCATCAGAGGTGTCCTAAACCAAGACACACTTAAAAACTTTCTCCTGGCTCAAATAGTTCAAGACAGTCTCATTAGGGATTTGATAAATAACCTGAAGCAATAGAGATATTACAGACTAGCAGGAATCTGTAAGAGATAGCTGACCTATTTACCAGTCCAGCTAATTTTGAGCAGGACTGAGTGGAATAGGAGCAGGCTGTTAACAGGAGATTTGCACACCTCAGATCTAAGTCCTCAAAGCTCACAAGATCATTACTATTTACCCGGTAGGCCCGACTTTATCCTTCAGACTAAATTTATCTGAATGCTTCAGACTGACTCAATTAGCACCACTCCTGAACTCTCTGCCTCGGCAGAGAAAAGCAGAGTAGGAAAGTTAAATTGCTGTGAACAGAGTGGCAGTCAGATCCAAGGAGGTCGGCTCTCTATGACATGTTTCTGTGAACAAGAGACATTAAACATGAAGCAGAACACGCAAGGATTTTGGCTCTGTGTCTTCACTTCATATGGAAATGCCTTCTCTTCACAGCATCAAAGCAAGGCAGGCATCTGGTGCACCACTATTAAAAGACTGCAATGTGATAATAAGTCTTCAGTGGTGAGGGACATCTAGAAGAGAAAGCCTTGCTAATTTTCCTGTGCTTTGTCATAGTTCTTATGGCTGCCTTACCCAGGGTGAGCACAGAACATGCACAGGCTTTGCCTGTTCCTTCCTTTCACCCAGGCAATGTTGCCATTTTTTCTCTAGTGTGTCAGAAAACCTACTTTTGGCTTTCTATCCCAAAAGCTGCAACTCCAGTCAAACCTCTTATTGTCTCATTCCTGTGATTTCCTCTGGCTTCTGACCTTCCCCACACTGAAATCATCTGCTTCCCTTCCATGGAGGATCCAGGCTGTGATCCCTTTCTCTGCCAAGTGCCCTCCAGTTCTGAAGTGCTCTGTTAAGTAATTTTATGGCATTCTTCCATGCTTTCCATACAGTTTTCTCATTTCTTCCCTATCTTTCTGGTTGTACCTTATTCTCAGCCAGTTCTTCTGCTCTGCACCCAGTGCTTGACTCCGTAACTCCTCAGACTTGTCCTTCAGATGCGTTTAAAAACAAAAGCAAAACGTCAATCTTTGGTTAAATGAAATCACAGTCTACTTGACAGCTTTTATCATAAGCACTAAATGGCAATGATCATCTTTTTGTTCAGTGTTCATGCGGGATCTGCTTCAGAGGGAATTAATCAGTGACTGAGACAGCAATCCAAATAATAAACCCTGGTAGAGAACCATCATGACAATATCATAGGTCCTACAGGAGAACAGCCCAACTGGAAGTTTTATTGCGTTCACTCACAATCTTTTGAATGTTCTCAAGCACCTACAGCTTCAAAAGCTGTGCAGACTGACAGGTACAACACTTGAATGTCCTGCTGAAAACCAATGAAAGTTTTCATATGGAGTCTCCACTAAACTTGTCCCGTGGGAAAAGACAGTAGTAAACAGTGGAAGAGAAACACAGTCCAGATATTTCCACAGAAAGTAAATCTGCTTCCACAGAGAACTGCATATTTCTTGCTAGCTATTATTTTTAACCTCTCACAGATTTATTTTTACTACAATTTAAATGTATCTGTTATATGCCATAACATTATTATTATGGGAGACACTAAAATAGCAAAGTATTCTAGGCACTTGATACCATTTTACAGAACAGGGAATTACAGCCAGCAATGACTTGACTGCTGCTCACTGCAGCAGCCACCAATTCTTGTGACCCCCCCACCCCTTTCAGCCTTGCTTCCTATAACTCCTCTGTGGAATTACTCCCAAAGTTGTGGTATGCCTTCTTTTGCAGTTTAACTGGTTGGGGAGAGGGAGGTGGGCAGAAAAAGGTAAAAACGAACTCAAATTAATTCAGCTTATTAGGATGAACTTCTGATTTCTGCTGTCAGGCTGTGGACACAGCTTTGGGCTCACAGCCCACAGCTTGAAGCTGTGGAAGCCATCAGCCAAGCCTACACATCTCATACCAAAAACTACCTGGGATACTTTAGAATCACAGAACCATTTAGATTGAAAGGGCTCTTTAAAGGTCATCTAGTCCAGCACCCCTACACAAGCAGGGACATCTTTCACTGCCTCAAGTTACTCAGAGTCCCATCCAGGTTTCCAGGGATGGAGCATCCACAACTTCTGTGGGCAAAGGGCTGAAGAGTTTTATCATCCTCATCGTAAAAAATTTCTTCCTTATCTCTAGCCTGCACTTACTCTCTTTTATTTTAAAAATGATTCTTTCTGTCTTATTGCAACTGATCCTTTTCTGAGCCTTCTCTTCTCCAGCTCTCTCAGCCTTTCCTCATAGGACAGGTGTCCAACTCCTCCTATCATTCTTACAGATCTAACCTCGAGGCTTTAGTTACATTTTTCAATAAACTGTTTTAAATAAGCCAAAGTTTGTTTGCACAAAGGTCTCAGGCTTTGTCTTTAGAGTGTATATTCTAATAAGACCAATAAAATATATTTGAATAAATAAATTCCATCTTTGATAAACGGCTTAGTTTTCAGTGCTCCAACACTGAGCAACATCTCTTCTTATCAAGTCAAGCTAAGTAGATCATAACTTTTCACTCCTGACAAACACAGCTGGCAAAGCTCTTTGTGTTCAGCTTGGATGCTGTTTGGCAAGACAGTCTGACATTGACTTACAAGACCGATGAAAAATATGCATTGCTAATTTTCCTAAGTGCCATGCCAGTGCCTTTGGGGGCCATGCATTCACCTACCTTCCCATACAGTAACAGGATTTGTTCCCAGCTAATAAAGCAGACTTCACATCAACCAAGGAAAGACTTTAGTTACTATGTCCTCCTTCTTCATTAGTGAATGATATATTCATGGCAAAGCACGAAAGTTGATGACATCTTTAAAATACATTTTTTCCCTAGTGTGGGGGATACAAGCCGCTAATCCCTGCAGATCTCCTTTTTCTCCCCCATTGCCCCCGTGGTTTATCATGTCCAATTAGCCATCTGCCATGCCCGAGCTGCCATACAAAGGAAGCCCCCTCTCCTGCACCACAGCCCATCAGCGGGGCCATTGTCCCTGCTGACAAACAAGAATCAGACACTATTGTTTCCAGCTGACGATGCTGCTCCCAAAGTAGGCTGCCAGTTGCCACTGAAACAGCGGGAGCACCAGGGTACGCTCCAGGAGCCAGGAACTGTGCCAGCAGCACCGACATCACCGGGGAACCTACACAAAGCACTTTTGGAGATACATACATATAGAGAGAGATAGATGTATTTTCTGATTTCAGGTGTCAAACCAACCCGGGCCAACTACAGCCCTTTCTGTGGCAGGTGCACTGGGACCTGCTGCCTTTACTGCTGCACCAAGCAGTCACCTGGCAGAGAAAGGGTCACAATCCCCAAAAGAGAGCAACATCTTGGAGTCAAATCTTTCCATCTTATGTGTTCATTTTTATTGTCATTTTAAAGATAAGGCATGTCTTCTACCACTTCAGCACAGCCAATTCCACACAGCAAAACTACCCTCCCTCCACCCAAAAAAGTGTTTTAAAAACCTGAAAGCTTCACCGTGTCTACATGGGTACTAATTAGGTAACAAGGTTAATTTAATTTCTCTCAAAAGAACATACACTCACCCTTTTTCCCAAGGCCACTTCACTAAAAGAAATGGCCAGAGCAGCTGGTCTGCCAGTCACCAAGATGTTAAATTGAAGATCATTTCCTCTTATTATTCTCAGCAAAACATTATGTGACCTTACACTAAAAACTACAGTCTCCTAATTACGGTAGTTTTGTTCCATCAGTGAAAATGAAATGCTCGTTCATATAATTAAGGTTACTAAAAAAGGAATTTCATTTTTAGTTTTAAAGGTAATTTGTTGCCTTGAAGTGCAACAAATTAGATCTATGTACCTGAATGTTTTCATTTTGTGCAATTTGAAAGAAACAAAAAACACTCCTAGATTTTAGTAAGAAAGCCACACGTTAGATAAGAGACAAAGAACCCCAATAAACCACAATTTATTTCAGGTACTCATTAATGAAAATCAGCAAACAAAATGAATAGTTATATTTAAAAGTTGAAACAGAATTATCTTCTAAGCCCTTGATTATGTAACAGAAATTGCTTAAACTTCAACAAATGTTTTAAATGATATATAACATTCAGCAGTGAACATACATCATTTCAATGTATCACTTTGAAAGTTCACTGAATAGTTCAAAATAAAATAAATGAAAAACAACTGAAACTAATGTGAATCCACAGTAATCACATAGATTAACGACTTTCACAATGACTTACAAACAGAGGAAAGTCTCTGCCCTGAATTCAAATACAAGGATCATTCTGAATCAAATATGAAATAATACATGAAAACGTAGATATTTTGCTGATACATCACTCCTTTCCTAGCACGAAATGCTCTAAATTCCATTTCAACACACTGCAGGCCACATAACACACAGGTGACTGACTTAAACTTAGATTTACAATTGCCATTGTAGTGCCTGGGCCAAGTTCTGTTTTCAGTTACATCTGTGAAAACTCCCAAGCAATTCCTCTGAAGTTCTCTGGATCTGTACAGCAGTAACAAAATCCTTTTGAGAAGCGAGTGGGAAAGAAATAATTCAAAATATTATGACTTCTTCTTTTTTTGCAGTCCTTTACACTTTAAGGCTCTCCATTCAGACAATCATATTTGACTTCTCTTTTCATATCCAGCTCTCTTCTGCAAAACGTATATTGGAATATTCCCTGTTATTCTTGCCAGATTCTCTAGGCAAAATTCCCCAAGTGGCAGAGTCCCTTCAGTTAAACACAGGGTGCGTGAGCCATGCAAGGCTGTAAAACAGGAGTTGTTTATCCAAAGAAATATTAAAAGCAGGACACCAGTCCAAATTAAACAAAAGCACAAATACCTCTAAGTCGTTTCATGACTTTAGGTTCCAGCCGTAAAAGGCACAGCACTATGGGTTTATAAGGCTTAATACTACATAAGTATTTTCTTTGATGTAACTATGAAGTACTTAAAATACCACTGGGTACTGTATGGTACATGTCACCATGGAGCAATAAAGCTGCTCTACATCCATAATCAGCCTTTCCAGAGACCATAAGGTCACAGCAGCTGAAACAACAGAATACTTCATTCCCAACCTTCAAGAGGCCCAGAGCACCTGTGCAGCCAGAGGACTCCCTCAAAGGCTCTTCACACAGGGGGAAATTACAGCAAAGAAAACCCACCAAACCCATCAAAGCCGCTCCCATTTTTAAAACCTCATGTTTCCCCAGCAGGTTATTATTATGAGACTTGATAAAATACAGTATGGGAGGCAGGTGGTAGGAAAGAGTGATAGTTACATTTGCCTGACCAGGTTGGATACTCACTTGTATCCAAGCCCCTCACCATTCCGAGACTCACATGGCCACCTAAGTCCACATGTAAAATGGGCTACACAAGCACTAGGAGGGTTCCTCTTCTGTGATGACTTCAGTATTACACTTTTCTTCTTTCAGAGTTTCAACCCAAAAACACAATGTAGGCAACAGCTTCCCCCCCATAACTTCTGTAGGTGCTATATCAAGCCTCATTACAGTGCCTGTGCACTTTACTGATGTCTGTGTTTTAAGTTTATGTTCCCTATTGCATCTTGACCTCGAAATCAAGGATTATGAGAGATGAGCTCTGAACAGAAGCTGGGTGTGAAAGGCCCCTTCCTCTGGAAGTAATTATGTTCAACACTAATTGAATTAATATCAGATAGAATAAGTATTTTCCTACTGGCCTATAACACAATGCAATCTCATCCAGAATAAACACATTGTAAATAACTATCAGCTATCATCCCTGTACATACTTCTGCATGAAAAGGAAGGAAGCAGTATGGGAAAGAAATGCTCCTCTAAACATAAATCATTCACTTAAATTGTTCCCTTCCAGCATCAGACAAAAATAGATCCTTCTTTTTTGACAGAAGACCCCACAGTCCAGTAGTTTCTGCCCCATTTCTTAGCAGCATCTGCATGGCAAGAGAGGGAAGAGAACAGTCATTCCCACCGAGACCTCTTGAGTCACCTGTATGTCCTTTCCCATGTCTACATGAAAATTCCTGAACCAGCAGATCTGCCTCAGAGTCCTGAGGTGGAGGAGACAGTACAACCACAGGGCAGAGCCACACAGCCTTCCCCATGCACTGGGGAAGTTTGGGGAACCTGGGTTCCCACCTGTGGTAAAACAGCAATTCCTCCCCCACACCAATCACATGAAAAAATAAAAACCACCTACACTAGACAATAAAGAAAGAAAACAACAAAACTCATATTCCTGACAGGGTCAGAGGTCAAAGCCTCCAGAGACTGCTAAAGATTTTGATTAAAAAGCATCCCCTCAAAGAACACAAGAGCTTTCCAAATGGTAGGACAGACCTGACAGTCTTTTCTGCAACAGAGCCTCCTTCAACAGCAGCACACATTACCAGACCAGGCCTTATGAATTATAAAGTCTCAAGGCAAGGAAGCCAGGCATCACACGAACACCTCACCCCAGTGACAACTCAATTGAATCAATTTACCTGCTCTACGAGGAGACACTTGAGTCCATCAACCTCGAGGAGCGCTTCTCTGCTGACATCATTTCAAGCACATCTTTTGTTCAAACAGCCTGGCCAATGCCAATAATGCAAGTTATTTAGTAGCAGAACAGCCAGTCACTCATGCACAAATGAAGAACACTAGAAGTATGGCTGGCTGAAAGCAGAGAGCAAACAGAATAATTCTTCGCATCCAAAGGAGATGGAACAACGTCAATTTTCAACTCACAGGAAGTATCGATGACAAAGTCCGCATCTTCATATCAGACATAATCAATGTTATACTTAAGTGCCAGAAAAATAAATTAGAAGATAAAACAGTACCTGCTAGTGCACAAGAAATATGATGACTACTTTTGCTAGTAATTGGTAGTTTCCTAAATTGTTGTGTCACTGACCTCTATAAATATTTAAATTTTTGATAAAGAATTTCCTTATGTGTTTCACCCCTGTATCCAAAACACACTGCAGAAATTACTGCAGCTTAAGCAGGAAGCTAAAGCTTTCTCTCTGTGTCTATATTCAAGGGATATCTCTTATTTGTACACTTTGAAACTGACTGACTTTATGTTTGAAATTGTAAGTATTTGGATTCCATTCCACACAATAAAAAAGTTTCAGCACACATTTAATACAGACTATTAAGAATTCCACAGAACCTGGTCATATTTCACCTGTCAAAAAAACAGATTTAAGAAACTTGGTAAGTCATACCTAGGCATAGATTCAGGTTTTTACTCAAACAGAAGCAATAGACATCATGCAGAAATTGCTACAATTTGCTACAATTCAGCAGATGGTGTTATCCTAGAAATCAGAGCTGGAGACAGCAATAGTAATTTCTGCCCTTCGTGTTCCTCTGCCTGTTAATTTTTATCCCAATTACATGGGATTGATTGTCTAGAAGAGAATTCCTGAATTTCTTACGGCATATATCAGATGGTGAAAATTAGAATAGTCCCTTTCCTGCCTGACTCCAGGGAGGCTTTCACTGACTGCCAGCATCAACTACACAGTTGTTAAATCCGCCCTTTTCTTAAAAGTCATTCCTAGTTCTCATCAGTGTAAGCACCAGCACAGACCTTCCTTTATTACTTCATGTTAATTTCTTCAGTTTGCCTTTTCAGGCACAGCTCAGAAACCTGCTGTCTCAGGTGTCCCTGCCGATAAGGGACGGGTACCTCGAGTGTTTGGGTGCTGCGGGGGGAGCTGCTCTGTGAGCGGCGCCACTCCCAGCATCAGCCTCCTCTGCCGGTAGCAGGGAGCAGCCTATCGATCCTCCCGGCTCAGTGCAAAGCTCAGCTGCTTGCTAAAAGCCTCAGAGAGAGGTCGAGTTGTTTCCACTCCGATTTTTTAACAAACGATGCGTTCATGCTTTTCCATGTGGTAAGTGTGAATTTGGGAAGAGTTTAAGCTGTTTAGTATAAGCTTGGGTTATCAGAGCAGCTGATCTTTAAACCATATACATTCATTTTTTATTTGATGTGAGCATGTAAGACAATGGTTATGCTTTACAAATCCAGAACACAAGTCAGGACAAGGTATAGAAGAAAAAAAAATCTAGTATCAAGGGAAAAAGAATGCTAAGTCAATGCAGGTCTCTGTAGCTATTACAAATCAGACCCCATCTCACAGTCCTTACTCAGACAGGATTGCTGTTGTCAGCCTGAGAGGTGTGGGAGTCAGTTGTGTCCTGGCTACAATTGTTCACCCAAGCCCCACATCAGCTGTTCTCTCCACTGTCCATAAAACCCAACTTCACACAGGCACAACAGCAGTGCACAAACCCACAGGTGAAGGAGCCCCAAGCAACAGAGAGAACCAACACTATCATTTCACACAAGTCATACCTGTGCTTGTGCTTTCCCCATCTTTCAGGGATGTTGCCAGCAGACAGCCAAAATTAATTACTAATAGTCTGAGGTTTTTTCCCCCACATCATCATTTTGGACACAAGATGCTACATAATGATGCAGAAACAAGAATTTTGCCATCCTCTTTGATGAAGCTTAAGGCGAAGCAGACAACCACCAGGGATGGCCTATGCATACATGCTTCAGTGCCAGGATAGGACCTAGGCACCTCTCCCAAGCCCAGGTTCCTGTGATTTTGTTTCCTCAAGAAGCAGAAGTGTTAGGAGACTCTCTGAAATCTCAGGGCTAAACGTATAATGCAGGTTACAAATATATCCACGGATCTACAGGTGAAATTTAAGGTGAAGGAGGAGAAAAAGCTTAAGAGAAATGCCTAGCCACATGGCTCCCTGTGCTTTTCCCTCATTTAGGAATACTTTTTTATATAAGCTAGACAGATTTGACTCTCTCCAAATTCAATTCTGCTAACGTGCTTACATTGAGAAGGCAGCATCACAGAGAAATGATTCAGCTTTGGGTGAAGAAGGGGAGAGAGTGACAAGACTCGGGGGAACCTTAATTAACGTTTCTTTTAAAAGGAAAATTGGTGGTGGTTTTTTTTTTTCCTTTTTTCTAACAAATCTGTCATTGTTGAGACTTAGGAAATTATCTTGTAACCAGGTAGGCTATCAACAAGCAAATACCCTATGGCTTAATGACTTGTGGATCATAAGATGCACACAGCCAGACCTTATTATACTTATCCTCAGATCAAAGGGTTTTCACATAAATGGGGTGCAGTCTACCATAGCACGGAGCTGCTGCAGGCCTTCAGGATTTTACTTCTTTAAAGTTTTGGTGATTACATAATTGCTTTTCTTTAACTGGAGCTCAAAGCATTGTGTGTAGCTAATGAGCAGGTAGAAGAAGGAAAACAGCTGAAAAGCAGTCTCGACAAACAGCTGTGGCAGTAAGTGTCAGTCCTAGCCCAAAAGGGTCAATCCCCTTATGAAACAAGTACTTAATCCTTTACAATTTTTAATTAAAAATCTACCAAGAAGATTATAAAACTTTCTTAAAATTTTAATGGGGGAGGGAGTGAGGGAGAAGAGGGGGTGTGTCAGGCAGACCACAAGTTGCTTCAGTTGAGATGCTCATCCTGTGCAAAGCCATGTTTCAGAGCTGGGGGCTCCCACACAAACACCACCTCACAGGCGGGTGATGTAGTGGGGACCCCAGCACGTACCTATTGCCCACAAAATTTAATTAACCACTGCTTCATTAGCAAAGGCTCCCTACGCTCAGATACACTTTGGCTGCACTTTAGCATCCTTTGAATCGGGAGAGCGAAATACAGGGCTCTCACCCAGCCCTCAGCTACTTAGCGAGCCCGTCTCCGCGAGGTCAGCATCCCCGGCCGGCAGCGGGGCTGCGGGCGAGCGCTGCCCGGGGCGCCTCTGCTCTCACTCACTGTCCACCCGAGGGCGGCAGGGGCAGCGCCCGGCGCTTCGCCCGGCTGGAGCGGGGCAGGCAGCCAGTTCCGCTTCCAAATACCAGCCGGTACCCGGGTGGCCGCCGCGCCCGGGGGCGGGGGCCCGGCGGGGCCCAGCCGGCGCCCAGCCGGCGCTGCTTCCCGCGGGGGTGACAACGCGGCAGCTCTCCCCGAGCATCCCCGCGGGGCTTTTGTGCCCGCTTGGGGCGGGGGCCTGGCCGGTCCTCTCCCGAGGCGGTGGGAGCGCAGCCCTCGGTAGCATCCTCCCAGGGGCGGGAGGGGTGACAGGGGCACGGGCGCACCGAGGGGCTGCGGCGGACAAAGCGAGAAGACAGGCGGGGACCCCCTCCATCCCCTCTTCTCCCCTCCCCGCGGCTCCGCTGCTGGCGGTGCCCGCGCCGCAGCCGCCAGCCCCGCATCCCGCGGCGGAGGCAGGGCCCGGCGCTGCCCTGGCCCCTTCCCCGCGGCTCCCCTACCTGTTCGGAATCAAGCAT
>VYXD01009374.1:51183-79494 GCA_013397195.1 Hylia prasina | reverse complement strand
GCGCCCCCCGCCGCCGGGGCAGCCCCTCCGCGGGGCGCGGCCGCTCCGGGAGGGCCGGGCCGGGCACAGGTGCGGGCACGGACGCCCCGCGGGGGCCGGGAGGGAATTTTTGTTTTATTCCCTACCCCTGTACCCTCCGCAGCCCTATCGCTGTGCATCCCTGGGCTGCACCGCTGCCATGCCTCCCCCTCTGATGAACAGCCGCGGGGCTCGGCTGTTAGCTGGCAGATACTCGGGGGCCGAAAGGGAACGCTGATGTGGTTATACGGACACAAAAAACTGTTCTTTGTTTTGGGGTTGGGTAGAGGGGTTAGGGTTTTGGGGGATTTTTTAATGTTCAGGATCTGTTGGGCACGATTGCTTTGGAAACGATCAGTGAAACTGCATGTTGTTGCAGGTATGCCTTCATATTTTATTCTTTACAGTCTTCGGTGACTTGAGAGCCAAAAAGGAGTTTGGAAAGCCAAGATCCTGCTCCCACCTCAGACATTGATTCTGCTCGCTAAATGATTTTGATTTCTCTACTGTAGCTCCAATATTTGTGACTTGGGACAATAATTGTCTCAGAAGGAGTGCTGTGAGGAGTACTTGTTTGTACTTTGTTAGCCGTTGAGTTAAATGTTCTTCCCTGAGTCCAGCTATCAAGATTTCAAGCACAGACAGGCAGAGATAGATGAAGACAGATGTTTGCCATTTGGGCACTTTCTTTTCCTGTTCACCTATTTGAAGTTTCTCCAGCTCCTCATTCTTCTACAATCGCATAACAGCCCTAAAGTGAGCTTAAGGAGAAATGTTGCTTTTTCACCTAACCACCACTGTAAAATAGGAATGTTACTCTCACGCCTCACGGTAGTTCATCTTTGCTTCTTCTACCTTTAGAAAAAAAAGGCAACTGTTGGTGTGATGACCCCTAGGGCTGTACTACCCTTGGATAACCCATCCTTGCTGCAAAATCCCATCCATCACTCTCAAGAACAGAAGTCTTTTAGAACACCCCCGTGGCCTCGCTGCCTTTATCCTTTAGGGGTAGTGCCTGATCATCACTCATTTGCCATTGAAAATCTCTGATGTTTAAGGGACTTGAGGACAAAACCTCTCCGAAAACCTGGTCAGCATGGAGGGACACACTGGAGTACTTCAAAAGAGGTATCAATCTAGTGCATCTTAAGGAAGAAAATACTTTGTCTGGCAGAAGTGCCAGAGCCAACTGACTGTAAGTGACACTGTTTGGACCAATTCTCAGTCCATAGATAGTGTAGCAATTGAGGCTGGTAGAACATTTTCTGTTTCAGCCCAGATTATTTTAGATGCCAGAGGAGCATGGGTTTCCTCCACCTGATCTCTTCTCAATAGAACATAAGGGAATGCTGGACTTGGATGTACATTACACTTGAAATTCCCTGCAGAAATTTAACTGTCAAAATGATATTGACCAGGCAGGATGAGCATGGAGATCCCAGTTACATCTCCTCTGACCTTACTGTTTACTACTCCAATTGAAACAGAATATGTCATGCCCAGGAACTCAGAAATAAGAGCAAACATCCTACAGAGATCCACCTAGAACTTTGTTTCCTCCCTCCTGATATCTCATGAAGTGTCATTTCCCATGCCTACCTCCAACTGGTTTTAACTGAAGCCATTTATCTTTTTATGTTTATGGATTAAAAAAGGTCATTTCACAACTATCTCCTGGAAGTAGCAATACAAAGTCTGTGTCCAGGCTGCCAAAGCTCATTACAGACCCCTGTGCAGCCTCTGACTCCTCTTCTTAGGACTACCAGGACACCAGAAGCATCTTCATATCAGGCATGCCATCAATGATTAAACCAGAGAAAATACTCATATTTAACCATATGACATACCAGTATCTTCTGAAAAGAATTTTTTTTTCTTCACAGAAAATCTTCATTGGAACATGAATGGTCACAAATCTCTCAAAATTTAAAACAAATGGGAATTTCCACTTTTTAAAGAATAAAAGTGTTTTGAGACATTTTTCATTAAAGTCTACCAAGACTTAGCCACACTTTTTTCTTGCTCATCTCTGTTGTGTAAGACACAGCAAGTTTGTTCTCTGCTTGCAGCTCCACTGGGCAGGGAAGCCCTGCCCAGTTTATTCACTGTTTTCATGGCTTTATCATTGAAGCAGCAGTCCTGCTGTCACATTTCGCACACACCTCTCACATGCACACACCATGGCAATGCAGGACAGGCAGTACTACAGTCCAATATCAGTAAACTTTCATGAAAACCCAGACACTGAGTGAGCTACTGTTTTGCTTAACACTGCAAGCAGAACAGGGCTGTCACTCTAAAATATCATTAACAACTAGGAACCACCATGACTTCAGTTCAAGTCCCAGCAATGAGTTTATAGTTTTTGTTGTTCAAAGAAGAGCTGTTAAATACAGAATGAAATACTATCTGCAATGTATAATTCCCTTTTTAGATATAATGCTGAAGGCACCTTGAACAGCAAAACATGGAAAAAAACCCTGTAGAATTACATAAGCCAAAATACAGTAGTTTCACTGACTGACACTGCTTTAATCTTTTGCATGGCTGTGCTTGACAAATACCTCAATCCATGCCAAACAACTTCGTTTAACTAGGTACGAATGTTTTTCTTTTTGACAGCCCCTAAAGCTGCTCAAAGATCAGAAACTGTCACACAGGCTTTTGATTTAAGGCCTCTGCTGCAGTCAAGTTTTCCAATGGGATGGCAATAGGTGGTATCTGAGATGAAACATTTTTTAGCTAAATCTCATGAGCTTGCATGCTACAGGATGAGAGGAGGGAGAAGAATGTGAACAAGAAATCAGTAAAGTTCATCTTTTCAAGACAGCAGATTCAAGACAGGAGAAATATATTTGATGGTTCCAGGACAGCTACAGTGCCAGAATCAGAACAGAACTCTGAGAAGGCACATGCAAAATCCTGCACAAAGGCTCAAGAGTCCAGTGCTACAAAACACAGTACATGGGCCAAGAGTTGTCATTCAAAAGGGACAGGGAGAAAAACTAATGTGCCAGACTCAGCAGACGAGCTGCAGTCTGCAAGGTGCTGCAGAGACTGTTGCTTGTGCAGAAAGTCCCTCCCATTCAGTGACACAGCAACGTCTAAATAGTGTTTTTAGGAGGTGGGATCGAGAGAAAACCTGAATAGTAGAGCAGGAAAATATGTCTTAAAAGCACCTAAGGCTGCCTTGTTAATAAGTTATTTGCAGCTACATTCTGGGTATGTGAGAAGAATTTCTCACACATGTTTAGGCCTATGTCTAGGTATTAGACTTGAAATTACTACGCTCTTATATGGGACCAGGCATGGTGGTGTGGAAATTTCCATCTCTATTCTAGACTATCAGGAATCCTGCAAGGGAAAATCTGCAAGTCTCCTGAACAGGGTGCTCAGAGAAGCCTCCAGGGCAGGATGGAGGAGGCAGAAGACATGTTTCATATGCTTAGACTCAAATGCCCATATATATGCTAGAGATTATTTCTGGCTCAACAGACAGCACGCACACATCAAGGTTGGCTTTGCAGCACCCACATGCACACTCACACGTGTGGCTTGGCTCTACTGTTTGCTCAGATGTGGAACAGCTGTATGGGCAGGCATAGAGCAAGCTCTAATACCATGCTGAAGTCCCTGTCCCACTATTATCCCTACTCTTTTTTATTTTCACTGTGGATCAGAGCTGAAGTGGGAATGTCTGCTCAATTGTCATCTAGTCTCCTGCTTTCAGAGCTGACATAAATTCCAATTTCCCCAAACTTGGACAGGAAGCTGAGCAATAATCTCTTCTTTACAGAAACATTACCCCTCACAGAAGAAAGCAATAGCAATTGGCAAAAAAAATTTACAAAATATAGAATATTTTTATCACAGTGGCAGTGCAAAGGTTTACTAGCATCATCAGTCAGACAAATGTATCTCCCTCATAAATTCCAGAACTGCATTTGCCACTCTGGCCACAGAAGCTTAGACTGAATAAGCAACAAGCAGAACAGCAGATGCAAGAAGCAAGAAGACACAAGTCTAAGTTTACAGCTACGAATCAGGAAGAGCCAACAGTGACTGAAAATTCTTTTCTCTTTCATAACTACTTGGATTAATTCGTTAAATAAGTTGCTAATAAGTGCTAGTGGATCACAGATCCTGCTAACTAATGAAATTAATCTAAACACAAAAGTGGTATTCCTCAGCCAGGCTCCATTTGCTACAGAAGGCTTGAAAAGAGAAGCTTGTGTTGGCCAAGTCTACACTGTACTTTTATGTACATAAAGAACTTAAGCACTGTTAAGCTGGAACATTTTATTCTGAGTTTCCTGCAAACTTTTAATCCTGATTCTGAAGTTCTGCCAGATTCTTAGTGATACTGAGCAGCACTTATTTGCCAGTAGCTCCTAAATTCTAAGCAATCTCCCAAGCAAATTCTGACCAGTGCAGAAAGAGTTACAGAATCAGACCAGAAAAAGGAAGTATTAAATATTGAAGTGTTTTTGGGAAGAATGTAAATGTACATAGTAGCTATTCAGAAAACCAATTTTAAAGTGAAGCATGCATTAAAATTAAACAGTGACTACTACTTTATTACCACAAGCATTCATTTCAATGAACTTGTAGGATACTAATTTCACACATGGTTGGACATAAATACTAACCTGTTTTCCATTTCACCAGTATAAATCAGAGTGAGAAAGAAGTTTCTTGCTGTGATAAAACTAGTAGTGGTATAGGCAAAAACAAAAACAATGTGAGCCTGGTTTGTTTAGATGGTTTTACACAAAGCTAGAAAACTAAAGTTTGGATGTGTAAATGTGCCATAATGTTTAATCTTTGGATTCTCCTCAAAAGCCCTAGAAAACTTAAAATTAATCAGCTAACACATCAAATGAGTCATGCATTCCTATTGAATCAGGTGACAACCTTTCAAAATCCCCTAGAACTCTTTACTACAAAGTACAGTCCTTGAAAATCTTGCCAGCAGCCCCTGTAACTGGCAACTGTTTGTCCAGCTTAGTGCTTTGCAATAGCTGTAACACTGAAAATGTACATTGTGATGTTCATACCAGACTCCACCCACTAAGGGGAATTTTTTTCATTAATTACCCAAATGAATAAAGTTAATTAAATATATTTTTTTTTTTTTGCTATTAAGCAAATATCCCAGTATTGCTCATGTAACAAGTCTTATATACAAATCTTTACCCAAAGAACTGTCAGAAGAGACCCCACAGTGGTATTTTTTGAGGCAGTTTAGATTTGGTTTGTTGCTTAGTTGGGTTTTTGGGTGGGTTTTTTTTTTTTAAGTGGGGGGGGGGAGAGGCTTAAAAAAATTAATGTATTTTAAAGCAGTCATCAGTAAATTACTGAGACCAAATCTGATGCACTGGAGTCATTCAGTGACTTTGAGTTTTCCCCCACACCCCTCCAGGTACACAGAGCAGTTCTTGCAGCTGCATCTCAGGGGCAGTCATCGCTCCTCCAGACCCCAGGAGCAGGGCTCAGTCACTCAGTGTCTCCCTGCTTCCAAGTCACCACTCCCATCCAGAGGGCTTTAAGAGCCTTGCTGAGCACACTTCCACTTCTGTCACTATCCCCAGGTATATTTTCAGCCTGGTTTACAACTACAGCTGGAAAGGTTCCAGATGTTCTTGATTTACTGTCTTTTTGGCTTTTTATTTCCCGCTAATAGCAGGTCTCCTTTCCCTGCTGCCTATACACAGAGATCCACAAGGATGGAGAGCAGCCCCAGCTTCCGCCAGTATTGCTTGCTACAGGCAAGTGTGATGGAGGGGAGGTGTTGGGATACTGAGAATACAGGAGAAGCACATGTGACTGCAACCAGAAACTTGTAACTAGACAAGGAGGAAGATGTGCCCACACCCCCCCATCCTCGTGCTTCCCAGAACCCCCAGGCTGAGGACCAGCCTTCCACCCCTCTCCATGGTGACTCCAGACCTGGGACCTACTTGCAGTGGTACTTCGGATCTTAGTTCAAACCCCAGCTTAGCTCTGAACTTTAAAAGTAGGTCTCTACTGCCACCACATCTAGCTCAGAGTATCTTATATTTCTCATGCCTTAAAAGGTATGGGATGGATTCCTATGGCTCCCAAGGAGACATAGAGAATCAGGGATGATAATGTACATACTGAAGATTTCTGATGATGTTTGTGCCCATTCCTACAATTGCAAGAATTATTGTTTTTCACCCTAGAAGAGGTGCTTCAGTGGCAGAACATTCAAGAAAAAACCTCTGTATAATCTGAGTTTTCAATACATATTGCCACTTTGATATCTGTATTTAAAGTTCCAGCGCTGATGGGGCCAAGATTCATACAGAAGTGTGAGGATCTGGTGTGCTGACAGCTTAGAAGGAGACAAAATTAGGAACCAGATGGGAAGTCACAGATGATACTGTTCTGCAGAAGGGGCAAGACAGTATCTGCAGATACTATTTTCAAAACAATATGTTCCAAACCACTGTGACACTTGCTCTGAGAGGGAGGTCATTTATATAACAGCAGGTAAGACTGACATACTTTCTGCAGAAGAGCTGCCTTTAAGGTAGGTATGTCTACAGCTCCATCTGTCAATCTGATAGAAGCTGGTATCAAAATTGACCTCCAGGAAAGCTGTGCTATAAATTCTTTGGGACCACACATGATTCTGAATATCTTTGAAAACATAATGCCTCACAGCTGCTGGAGCTGAAGTACTGCCTTCCTTCAAAGGGTAAACCCTCTGTGGTCATCTGGATCTGTTTAGGAACTCTGATATCTGCTAAAAAGAAGCTCTCTGTATCACTGACTGATATAATGAATCTAGAAATTGTACACAGGAACCAACCATCCTCATTTCCTTGACTGTGTCATGTCAGCTCTTCCCTGCACTCTGGTGAACATATGGAAGAGACCAATTCCATGCCTTATTGCATAGCCAGCACTAGACAGCTCGTGCTCCAGACCTGCCAGAAGTCTGAGCTATAGGCCACAGGCCACCTGGCTACCAAGATCCAACAACAAATACATATTAGAAACAAATATTAGGAGTAAGGATGCCTAGATTCAAATACAAGGTTTCTTTATGCTGCAAACTGTGATGTTCCAGAGAATAATTACCCCTCTAAATAATAATTAACCTACCTGCAACAGGGCTGTAGTATATTCCTGCCTTCAGGGAAAGGCTAAATTCATTACAGTTCAGTGAAATACTCTTAAATCTACAGCTGAACAACACACAACCTTGGGGTGAATTTTCCTCCTACAAGAAGCCTTAGTGGATCTTATGCATAGAGGTGATTTCCACATTCCTATTTGTGGTGGATGGTAGAGGGCCTAGCAGGACACTTCGGTGCCCAAGAACACACTTCCCCCTTGCAGCTTCTGTCTTCTCCTCCCACTGGCACACCGAGCAACAGCCACATTGGTCCCCTTTGCTCACAGAAGTGACTCCCAAAACCCAGCCACCCCTGCTCCAAGTCTGATGTTCTGCAGGTGCTAAGGAATAACTGATTGTAGGCTCTGCCAGGAGCAGCTTTTATTTCAGAGATACAGCTCTTCATCAGTTATAAAAACGAACAGCACAACATGAATTTAAGATTCAAATGTCAATATTGCAAACATATGCGGCTTTCCTAGGCAACAGAAATAAACACTATAGTCATTATTATCATTCACACAGTCAAATATAATTTGGAATCCATGAATTCATATTTGTTTATATGCAATGGCATTTCAATCTTTTTATTTTAATCTCTTGCCAAGGCCATCCCTCCTGTTCCTTTCATATATGTGTGGGTACACATGCATACTTGTGCTAATTCTCCCACAGTCAATGGAAAGTTTCACACACACTTCTTTTTTAAAATCTGTATTTTTTTAACACACACTTCTTTTTTTAATATATGTGTTTTTCTAAAACATGGCAAAACAAGTTTTGACAATGAAGATTAATGTTCTCTACTAAATACTTTTCTTTATTTACCAATGACTACCATCTTGTCTAGCTTATTAGACTGAATAGTTTTCCTATGCCTTGTATCTGCAACACGGGCCCAATAGCAGGATTTAGTTTTAGTCAATAGTGTACATGAGTGTCCTATGCCTACTATTGACTAACTGCGGGACTGGAATAATGTCTCTGGTCTGGTGAAATTAAAAGCCAAGCATTAAAAAGACTGTGTTTCATCCAAATGCCTTTTGGTTTAAACAGTATAAGATATTTTATTGCTAAAAAATCTCATGTTCAAATACTACTATAAGCACAACTCATCATATTTAGATTGTGTAACCAGAATGAATCTAGGAAGTTTAATCAGGAGCAATTTCTTACTTGAATTAAAAATGAGCATGTTACATGCTTTCAGTAAAGTGGGTTGTTCAGAAAATTATTCTTTCCCCTTGTATTAATATGGCTCAGGATGTCCCTCAGTACTCATTCTGTATCAGTTCTTGGACCTTGCACTACCCTCAACAACAACAAGTTCTTACACTTGAGAAGCTGCAGTTAATTCAGAATACATCAGTGCAGAGGAGCAGCTTCAATTATTTCCCCCAATGCATTATTGTGTGCTTATCTTCTGTGAATTTCATTTGCCATCATATTGCCCAGTCATCCAATTTATTAAATCCTTCGTGACGTTCTCCCAGTCCTCCATACTTTCTTGCTTGGTTTCACCACCTCATTATTCAATTAATCTTCTAGATCATTATGGTGTGTATGGAAAGGTATATACTCTCCAAACTGCAAAGTGATTATTCTTGAGATTGAATTGGATTTTGCTGTAATACATTCAGTGGTGCAAGAAACATAACCATGAAAGCATAGACAAAGAAAAATACTCCAACACACGTCCCCAAAGAAAACAAGAGCTCAGTGGGCTTCCCATGCTCACCAGGGACACAATACTTTGTTGTTCCAGGCCCAATAACACTTTCTGTGGTTTATGGTATGCTAACAAAACAGCAGGAACTTAAAACAGAGTCTAAAGCTTCCAACCCCTCCAGTGCAAGGGAGCTGAACATCCCCACTGCACTAGCAATGGCTGCACTTGCTTCAGTCCTCCCTGTGCCCAGGAAGAGCATCACAAACCTGCTTCTACTTGCTGACACATCCACCTCCCTTCTAGGAGCTCTTCCATCTCCTGCAAACCCAGGTTGGGAGAGGGAGATTAGTGACGTGGAAAAGAGGAGAGAAGGAAAGCATCACCAAACTGGGATTATGCCAAGAGCCTGGTCGACTTAGGCACTCCATTCCCACTACAGTTCTGTAAATGTTTAGTGCCAAAGACCATGAAAATAATTTCAAAAATCCCTAAAGAAATTACTACATCTGCCACACTTTGCCAAGGCATGTAGCTGCCTCCCTGCTGTGCTATGGTTTTGTCCATAACAGTGTAGGTGGACATTTTTAGACACTAACATCAGGCAGAGGAGCTACTGACTCAGAATCTGCTCTGAACTTTCAACCTAACAGGAATCTCCCTCTGCAAAACCCTGTCAGTCTTGAAGAAATGAATCCATGAAAATGTCACAGAAACCTCCTTCTGAGCCTGCCCAGCAGATGTTGCTTTTAGTTCACCCCACATGCAGACATCCACTTCTTTAGAGTCCAGTATAATTGTCATAGAAGTCAGAGGAAAGACAGTTCAAGTTCCAGGGCTGTCACTTCCTTATGAATTTTGAGAATGCTCTCAGATGAAGCAAAACTGTCATTAGCCTTATTTCAAGATTTCAAACAGAACAATGGCAGAGTTTGACTCTTATTTGTAGTTTCTGATTCTTTGGGGCAGTGCTTTCCATTTGCTTGCAATCAGCAATTTTCTACCCATGGTTTTAGAAATCTCATTTTCCCATCTTTTGCTTTATAGTCTTAATGAAAGACAAAGTATCTGAATAAAAAAACAGGGTTGGAAGCTGATCAGTAAAATTCAACAACTATGTGACAGAGTTGTCAGCAGGAAGTAGAAGGACTTGATGGCTCTGGGTGATTTGTACACACGAGTGAGTGTGTATGTTCACGCACACACATTTTCAGTACACACACAGGAATCTCTGTATCGTGTAACAATTCTGCTATGGGTCTGCAAAACAACCTCAAGCAATTCACATTTCTGTGCCTCTCTTTTATACTTCTGTAAAATGGGTATTGTGATACTATTTGCCTCACAAGAGTGGCAAGGAACCCTCGTTCTATTTTACAGTGTTCTGACATGCTCAAGGAGTGCTATTGAAAAGTGGAGAGTTAATTGGTTCTTAAATTGTCAACCTTGTGGTTAAAAATAGCTTTAATACGTCAATTCTTTCTGAGTTAACACAGAAAAAGCAATTACTTATGACAAGGTAGGAAGATCGGGGTTTTTTTGCTGAAATGTACCCAAATTCTAATTATTGTGTAAACATTTATAACAAACTACCACTCTTTGGAGGCCTCCAAAGCAAACTTCAGTACAAACCAAACAAAGGTTAGCAGCACAGACTGCTATGCACACATCACATACACTTTGTAACATACTACTGTAATACTAATTGCTTCAAGACATTGTGATGTAATTATAACACCGTTATGGAGACAAAACAATGTTTCTAGGGTTGTGGCATGATACCCAAACCATTCTGTGGGTCTCTATCAGAATTAAGCTCTCATTGTGAACACATGGAGGAAACACTGGGCTGCCAAAGTGAAATGAAAGGGTCATGCTGTGAATTGCTGATGAGCAACATTTAAGAAGAAAATGGAAGTGACATTAACCGATTCTACAAAGATGGCATGATGTCCAAATTAAACTGAACTAAATCAGAGGCATTCCATTTAAATCATGCTATGAACAAAAGCCATTTATGTATTAGTGATTCAGCTTTTTAAATGAGTCAGTGACAATAAATGACAATGTTTTGACAGTTCATCTTGAATGGCAAGAGGATCCTCTGAGCCACAAGCCTTCTTTTTCCCCCCCTTCCTCTGATCACCTTCCAAAGAGACTATAAAGTACATTTCTGGTAAGAGGAGTGGTTTCATAAAGACAACACTCTGGAGATCTATACTTACTCATTGTCAGTGACCACAAGAAGAAAGCTCTATTCCTACTTTTTTTCCCCTGTAATGTCTCATTTTTACTATAACATCTAGAAAACATGCTAAGATCAGATCTTTTCTTGCCTCATACTATCTAGACTGTATTTGTAGACAGTCTCTTGTTTGGAAGAGTTTGTAGCCTGAACACCAGAACTCGCTAGGAAGTTTCAACCAAAGTATTACATTTCAACAAAAACAATCTTCCAAATTTCAAAACTTCCTCACAGGAATATTCCTGATTTGCTGACTTTATTTTTTTCTTTCATTTTATGATAGAAAAATCAATTTTTCTTTCTTTTTCTTTCAGCTCAAATTCCTTACCCTTCCATTCTCACCTAAGATTAGTCCTCCAGCCTGAACCACATCCCATGATGAGTCAAATCTCTGCCCTTCATAAGACACCACATCTTGCAGGAGCCAATCTGTTAAAAAATCCCAACCATATAGGAGAAATATCCTTCCTGTAATTGTGCTGAAGTAAAGATGGGGCAGAAGCTGGAATCCAAACCAGCATTTAGGCACATTTCAGTTCTTGGCTACCTCATCCAAACCTGTGCATCTGGAGAGGCACCAACTCAAACCCTGCACTGACGTGCAGCCACTGCAGCCTCACACTAAAGGTTCAGTTGATACATCACTGCCAAGCTCAACCTCCTCCTCCTCCTTTTCAAGAGCCTGTTCAGTTGAAGGAAATATACTGTACAATACAGAAATCTTTCTCAAGTGACCACCCAAAGGATTAGTGAAAATGGGCTGCCCAGTAATGGCATTGATTTTTATTTGACCTGCAGTTAAAAGTCTAATCTGGGAAGGCTGATACTGGAAATGGCCTGTACGGCTCATTGCATTGTGTAGAGGTCTTAAAGACACATCCTGTATGAAGATGACTTTACTCAAATAATTTTCTAATTTTTCTGACTGCTTCCTGCTTCAGGGAAGTGTGGTTGAGCAAAGAGACACTGATCCACCACCACCTCTTCCACTCCCATTTGAGCGTGGAGAGGATCCAGCATGTGCATACTGTAACCTCACAATTTCCATAGCAACACCAGAAAGGTCTTGTTCACCATAGGTAGCACAGAACACTCACAAAGGTTTTAAACCTTCCAGCAAGTCACAAAAAAAAAAAAAAAAAAAAAAAAAAAAAAAAGGTGCTAAATATGCTGATTAGAATTTAAAATTCTCTGATAAGAGCATAATTTTAAGGTAGCAATTGAAAAAGGAAATCTCTTTCAGGTTGAAACAGTATTGCTGTTCTGCTCATCCAGCTTATTGTAAGATAACTGCATAAGCATAATTTTCTACTTTTTAAAAGGAAAGTATTAGTTCAATAGTTAATATGAATTATGAGGGAAACTTTACTACAGAAAAGAACACATCATTACAGCTCAGTAATTGTTGTTTTTATATATATATGCTATAAAAAGCTATAACACAACATATAGCCAAAGAGAAATAATGCAGTAATGGGGCTATTGCTCCCTCTACTGTAAATATTCATGATTTCTTTTTACAGGTGATACAATCCAAGTCATTAAAAATACTTCAACTAATCAAAAAAACAGCAACAAAAACATGTTTTCAGAATGGCTAACCAAATTACTGTGTTTCCTAGGAATGCAGTGGAAAGAATATCTAAAGAAATAAGATGCTTTTTGTTTCTTTTTTTCACAATATAAGAAACCAGAAAGGTATCTGTAGGTTTTAACTTAAAAAATAAACACAAGGAAACCTTTCTGCCACTGATCACACTCTTGCTTCCTAGTGGCAAACAAAAAAAAAGAAATAAGTGCCCAGTGAGAAGCATTTTGACCTTCTGAACAGCCTCCCGTTTTGAACATCAGCACTGAGGAAATCAGCAAATTAATCAGGGAGAGTGGAAAATAAACAAGAAGGTGATTCATGAGGAGATTTATGGGGCTGAATTGTACGTGCATGGGAAAGCAGATTATTGAATCACACCGAGCCTTCTGTTACCAGAACCACCTCATTTCTCAGCTCAGCATCCGAACGAACTCAGTGCTCAGGTGCCAAAAAGTCTTCAAACAAACTCTGATTCTCTGTCAAAGGCCAAAGAGGCTGAACATAATTTTATCCAAACCATCTAAAAGTAGATTGCTGTTGAGCAGAGGACAGAGAGGAGTTGCCTTAGCACCAAATTGCTCTTTCAGAGGCTTTATTCCTTCACAACCAGAGATTCCTAATTTAAGAAAAAAGCTTCTTCTATCTTTTCTGTAATATTACAGTAATGGAGACTGAGAGTACAGCCACTAGACTTTTAGTGCAAGATTCCTGCTGGGAGGCAGTATGAAATTGCCTTGTCTCTTTCTCAGCCTCTGCTATGTCTCAAAGCAATCAGCAACAAAGGGAGTCCAGCCAAGGAGGGGCTGATGGCAGGCAAATACCAGAACATCACCCCTGGACTTAGTTGGCATTTGCAGAGGCAGCAGCATCTTTGATAAAGACTTCTAAGACCACAGGACAGAAAAGATTCATTCATTTCATTCAAAACCTTTAAACTTCCCATCTAAATATTTCCTTTCTAATGTATCTCTAAAATACTTTACAGGAAGGAATGAGATAACTTCCATTTTCTGCTGATCTGAATTATGTAGGTTAAGGTTCCTCAACTGATTAGTTTTAGCACACTCTCCACTCTTCAGCTTGGACAAAGCATCTCCTCTTGATTTATCACTGATTCAAATCAATAGTGAAATTGTCACTGATTTCACTGAGCAATGGATCAGCTCTTTGTGCTCTGCAGGCAACAAGGATCTGAAATCGTGACTGTATTTAAACATAAGAGATTTTTTCTTTTGTACCAGACAGCAGTGTCAGGCACTTTGGGGAGTGTCTTCCAAGTGTCTTGTTCACTCTGGGTTCCCTGCTTGTGGAAGCATTTGGCCCTTTGTGCTTGAAGCCCTATAAATCTGCATTAGTTTCAAATAAATGAATGTGAGTCATTAGCCTATGATTTCAGAGCTAATAACAGAGAACTCAAAGTCAATATCACTTCTAAGCATTTCTGAATTTGACATTATCATGTCACTGACCACTCTTAGGACAGCTTTTTCCAGTAATAAAAACTTATTTTCAAGTTCAAAAGGACTTCTTTTTCTTTTGAATCTTCATGGACAAATACCTTGTGAAGACTACATACTCAAAATAGCAGCACCATCGCTTGAATCTAATTAAAACCATTTGTCAGTAACATATTTTAAAATTCAATGAGACCTGTATAGACAGCCTTGAGTTCAAACTACAATTATCCTGGCCTGTGTATAATTGGAATCCCAGGGATGAATGAGTACATACAATTGCAATCTTTTTTTTCCTTCATCAAGGCTTTTCATTTTAGAGGGGGAAAGGAAAAAGTCACAAAATAGAAGTTGTGCACTTCAGAATATGTTGAAGTGAAAAGCATCCACAGAGAATAAAGGGGGGTTTGGTGTGAAAGAAAGACTTGGCCAAGTCTGGAACAACTTGCAAAACTTTTACTTCTAAACTGTTTTCATGACCTGGCCAGAAAGATTTGATATTCAGGTGTGTTTGTTTTCAGACACAAGGATTATTGTCTTAAATTAAACTTGAAAGTTCTAGATGTTTAACCGCTGACTGAATTAACAAAAGCCATTTATTTCAAGTAAAGAGAAAACACACATTAAAACGCAAGAAGGAAATTCCTTCTTTACATGCACCTCTTTTCCACTTTGATTATTTCTTATCTAAAGACAAGAAAAAACAGAAGTGAGATATAATGCCAAAGTGGCTTTTCACTACCTCAATGCACCTCCCACGTCAAGCTATTACCAAAACCTTGCAGCTGTTCCTTGTTCTGTGTTGGGGGGTACAAAGGACAGAACAGATAGAAAATGGTGAACTTTTACTAAAACTTCTCTCCAAACCATAATTTATTAATTCACCTGACATTTCTTCCATGGTAGATTAGAGGTGAGCAGCAACAGGCTACTCCAGCTGCTCCACATCTCAGAAGATGAGCGGAACTAAAAAGGATAAATTTCAAAGATCCTGGATCTTAAATCACACTGCTCATAGAAAGAGACACGATGTGCAAAGGCAAGGAATATCTTCTATTAGTTCAGCAGGTATAACTGGGAAATACCAGCTACAGTTTTGGGTGAAGAATTCTTCCTTCAGGCCTTTAAAATACTTTTCCCTAAAAAGAGGTACACATTCCCCAAAATACATCTGTTTTTCACCAGTAAGGCCATCTCATCTAAAATGTAGAATGTTTTGCTCTATCATTTTCCTTACTTATGCTTTAAGTTTGGATCATCCCAGCTGCAACACTGCAATGCTGTGGCAAGATTGAATCCTACATTTGTTGTTTGTTTTGCAGCCAGCTGGGGAGGTACCAACAGCCTTTCATCACCCAGAAATAGTTCTCCAACAATAATTTTAATGCATTTCCAGGCACAAAGAAACCTCTGGTGACAAGAAAAGAAATTTCCATGTCAGATGTATGAGTAAAGCTCAGGACTCTTGATTTAGTAATTATGACTGGTTTAATTAATAAGTGCTATGCTGTATCAAGGCTGTGTCTTTTCATGATTTTGTTACCCTTCACTTAACCTGATCCAAAGCTTACCTTTTTACTAGCTTTTCATGGATTCTGGGTAAAGCTAAATTAACTAATCCAACTCAATCAATAAAGAACGTATCCCTCATTGGCATCATATCTTTGCTTCCCTTGCTGTTCCCTTAGGAGATGCTCCTTTAAAGGCTTGATGAAGACTCAACTCACAGTACATAACTTGTGGATATGCAGATTCCCTACATTTTCACAGCTTTCCCCCATATACATAATAAATGGCTCTTGCGTGGCGTGGGCAGAGTTATGCTACTGACAACTTGTCTTCATAATGCTTCTATTTGGTGTAAGAAATCCAACCACTTTTATCAAAGCAAAAGGTGAAAAAAGCAGGCTCTGGCTGTTAAACTAATCAACAGTAGTTTCCTTCCAACTTTCACTGCCAAGTCATTTCCTCCCATGGTCATTATGTTGTTATTTGTACAGCAGCAGCTGCTTCACAGGAAAAGTAGAAGACACTGCTCCTTTGCCAGTGTCAGTAGGTGATGGGAGGAGCCCATCTCAGACCCCTGGGGATGGACTCACACGAAGGGTCTTTGGGCAGGAATGTTTGATTGCCTTTCCAGGGCCAGAAGAGAAACCAGGCTCTTATTTTCCAATAATCCAAAACAGCAAAGTGACAAAAAACACAGGGCAGACAAAAGAAGTACTGCTTTGTAACAACATGATTACACGAGTCTCTAGTTTCACTATGTGTTCAAACACATCAGCTCTTTCTCTACAGTAAAGCTGTGATTTATCAGCCTTCCTGATTAGCCAACTACTATACAGCAAGAGCTGTCTGTTAATTAAGTCAATACTAGACTCCATCCTCTTCCCTTGTTAGCACTGAAGGCCACCAAGGTGGTTTTTCTCTTTGCTGTTACACCAGCTCTGTACCAGGGCACCCCAGGGCTCCTCTCCCAGCACTGCCTCCATCTCCCACTGGCCCTACAGCAACCTGGGGCACCCCAGGCACCACCTTGGTCTACCTCTGCCCCTGTGCCTCATTCCAAGCCCTGATCCTTGTTCCAAGGAATTGCAATTTAGGTGTAATACAAAACTTTAAAAGAGCCTTATTTGATTTCATCTTGTTTAGGCAAAGGAAGGAGATAGACTTTCTGAACTTAAAGGATTTATGATCATTTCCCAAATCAGTACTTGCAGTTACAATACTCTTCAAGATCGTAAAAGGCAAGCTTGTATTTTATTTTCACTGAAAAGTTTGCAGTCATATTGCATTCCTTCTTATATATCAAAGAAAAGCTCCAGAGCCTTTCTGAACCTTACTTATATTAAAATAGCATGATAGAATGATGTCAGTCCAATTTGTTAATTTACAGTGACATTTACTGAATTGGTAATTTGGGAAATAGACAAAGTGGCACTTTAACCCCACTTGTCGTCTCCACTGTCCCACAACATCTTCTCTCCCTCAGCATGGAAGGGCAAGTAAATTCTGTCTTGGCTGCAGAACGATAGTTTTGAAACTGAGCAAGAAAGAATCATACTGGGCAAAATATGGGGCACTAGAGACACCTGAGCTTCAGAAAAATACACTGTGAAGCAGGGAGCTGAAAACACCATATCCTATTTGCAAACTGCCATGCACAGTGCACAGACCTGGGGGGTAAGGTCGCAGGCTTGAGCCCTGATTGCAGGATGCCAGCACCAAAGGTGTCATTGATGCAGCAGGATTGAACCCCAGATTACTCCTGCAGAGCACTTCCATTTGGGCCCTTGCTAAAACTCACCAGCTACTGCTCCCTCCCAGACAGAAGGTGATGAGAAGCTGTGGCTTCTTCATGCTCAGCCTCACTTGCCACACACCTACATCAACATGCTAGACAAAGTTGCTACAGCAGCAATAGCTCACTACAAAATGAGACAAGTTTCCATGTACCTTATTTTACCCCTAATGCTGTTTAAGCAGGACCCATTTCAGAACTCTTGTTCATTAATATATCTACATAGGTGACTTCATGATTAAACATAATTAAAGGTCCATGACAACTGGAGATGAGCACAAAAAGGGGTCAAAAGGAGAAAGTTAACAGGCTCTTTGCAAGGCAATGGACTTTTTTTTTCAGTCTGCTAATGTGAATCAATGAAATATTTTGCCTGCTCATTATTTTTGTGAGATTAAATAACCAATTAAATTCTTGGGGTTTGTGATATTGCTCTCTTCGACTTCCTTTGTGCTACACACATACATGCATGTACAAGTCTTCTATAGATTAGAAGACAATCTGTTGAAATGCACATCAGGTAAAAATCATTAGAATTATCACTAGAAGGGGATAACACCTCCTGCAAATGCACATCAATTCCTCCCATTTGATTGCTATCTGATTTCAGTATATGCTCTGTTGATGTATCATCCCTTACATATTTCCCTTGTTAGTGGACAAAACACTGTGAGGAGAGGGCATGAACTGGAGGTGTTCTGTCATTTACATGAATGTCACTAAACGTGCAAATATTAATATTGTTATTCAGTTCATCAAAAATTGGCTGGAATCTCACCAGTAATTATGATTTAGTGAAAAGAGTTTTTTAAGCATACATTTTCTCTCTTAACCCCCTCTTCCTTTTCTCCATCTCCAGGGAAAACATTGTGTCTATGCCTGACTACTCTGTCTTTTTTCCATCATAGAAATTCGAGGGAGAACAACCCTATGTTGCTTTACTGTGTTTTTGGCTCAAGCCAAATCTAGAAGATGCTCTAAAAATCTTGATCATTTGTTAACACAATACAGGGATAAAACCCTCACAAAACATTGTCACATAGTAGAATATGGAGAAATAACTCTAAAAAATACAGTAGGAAAAAACATTATAAACAAAAGAAATCATATTCATAGCAACGGTTTTTGCTGCATCATTTTCAACACAAATCCATAGAGAATTTAAGGAAATTATGGATTCCTCTGCAGGCTCCAATGATAAAGAGCTCAAATCTCTCCACCACCTACACAGACTGCAACAAAAGCTGACACAGAAAAACACTAGAGCCAGAAAAATGAGAAAAGTCACTCTTATTTTCTCCAATTTCCACCTGATAACCTTCCTGAAGGTCAGTCCATTCCCACATGATCATCATTCAGCCTCTGCCACCAGACTTGTCCTTAAAAGCAGGATCACGTTTATCATGAGTTTCTCATTAGTTTCTTGATTTGTAATTTAATGCTTGGAAAGAAATGTTTGCAAGTATCATGTGTTAGCCAAAACGAGGCCTAGCAGACCAGTATCCAAAGAATGCTGCACCAATCAGCTGTGCTAATTGCTTCCACCAGCTTGCTGAAGTGCCTCAGCTGAACATAATATGGAAAATACATTTCTCTTTGCACCACTGCAGAAGGATTTCCAACACCTCTCCCTGAACAGCTGAAGCTGAAACTATTACTGTTCTTATGTCACCATCCCTTGATATAAATGACAGAATGCTTCTTCATTTAGCAGCCACTTTTATTTGCTTTTCTCTGCTGTTTCCCCCACAAGTTCTATCTTACTATTTTTTTTGGTTTAGTACCTTTCAGTTTCCCTTTCCAACTATGCACCATCAAGACTCTTCTATTCTAGTTTGTTGAAAATAATAATTCTTTCTTCTGCTACTTGGCTTCCTACCCTTTGATCCTTTTTTTGCTTTCCGAGTAAGTCGCCTGACCCTTTCATACCTCCTCCATGCTTGTTTGCCTCTTTCACCTCCTCTTCTTTCTCAGCTGCTTTCATCTTACTTCATCTATATGCTCTGGATGCCCAGTTCCTCTTCTCTCCAGCTGAAAATGTAATATTTTTTTTCTGAGAGATTGATAAAGCCCAGAAGTCAAAAACTTCATCTTTAATCTTATTTTCTCATTTCCAGTATGCATTCTATTAAAATGGAGTTGGGCTTTCCACTTTACAGTATACTGATGCAGTATTAAGAGAGTTCCAGTTATGTGGTAAAGGACCAAAGGAATTAAAAGTCAAAGCAAATTTCAGATGCTTTAAATCTTTTCCTAATTTAGATATTAGCTAAAATTATGTACACATGTACACTTGGCTGCTTTCATTTCTGTTTCTCTTTGAAGCATGGAGTTTACAGGAGAACTGGAGTGGAGGAATGACTGATGGGATCCAAATGAACTGTGATGAACAGGCTTCCTCTGCCACTGTGTAAGCCTAGGGGCCATGAAGTAAGAAAATCCAGCAAACAAGTCATAACTGTCCTTTTTCTTTTCTGCTAAGTGTCAGAGCAGCAGGTGGCTGGAAAGGCTCAGGGGTCATTTAGGATGAGTGACAGCACACTTTGCTTCACCATGGCCACATGTCATTCCTGTGTCATCCCACCTGCACCAGAGAATTAGGGAATGAAAAATTTGCTGCCCAAAAGAGATACCCTACTTAATTTTGCTGTCCTTGGATTGTCAGATTGGATACCAAAAAACTAAGATCAAACAAGGAACTTACAGTAAATAATTGATTTTGACCTCTCAGGCATGATGAAAGATGCATCCTTGACAGGAGAACACGAATATTTGAGTTTCAAAATGTATTCAGCATTCAAACCCCTCCACCTGCACATGTACTGCACCCTGCTAAGGTCCAAGAGCAGACAATATTATATGCAAGGCTGGTGTGCAAGGCTATTGTTTCCCTTGGCTATGGCTACAAATAGGGAAATTACAAACATTCACATCTCCCCTCCCTACTTAAGGATATGGTGATACAAAACCAACAAGCTCCTCTTCACTGTCCTTCTTCCATATCTCTCACGGACTCCGTTCTTTCCAAAAGCCCAGATGCAAACACAGCCTGCCTGCACTGACTGGGCCATTGGCTTTTATTTTTGTGTTTGTCAAATGATCCTGGTGCTCCAACACATGACTGCTCAGCCTCTCTTCTCTGCTCATCTTCTTATCAAAACATGGATTAAAGAAGGATGAATCACTAGGAGCAAATTGGGGAAAGAAGGAGTGCAGGCAGAGTTTTCCCAACAGTCACAGTGGCACAACCACAGCAACCCCTGTGACTTGCTTCCATCAGTGGTGATGTGGTCACCACACAGCTCTCTCTGGATCCACGCATTTAAGGATAAGATTAAGGATTAAGGATAAGATTATTGTATTTTGGTTTTATCATGAAATTACCCAGGCTATGCTAAATGAAGAATTCATCTCTCTTTTGAANTTAAGGATTAAGGATAAGATTATTATGTTTTGGTTTTATCAGGAAATTACTCAGGCTATTCATCTCTCTTTTGAGATCAATTAAATACATTCCTATTAAACAAGGTTTATGAACTACTGTAAATAGTAAGAATTTATGGCAAAGAGTAATAGCATATAAAAATGAATCACAACAAAATTCACCTATTATTTAATCAAACCCCAGTAAAAATTGCTTAATTTATTTTCTCAATGACTAAGTATCTGTATTTGCAGTTTATCTGATTGATTTCATTCATTCTTCAGAAGCTTTACTTCTGCTTTTAGTTATCCACAAGAGAAAGTTACTGTGCCCATGTTCTATTGCATCTGCACAAAATATCTTAAAGGAGAAACAGAATTAAACATAACAGATTTGTCATTATATTCCGACCTACTACAACACACAAAATATGATTTAAAATTACCTTCCTGTTAAGGCCAGTTTAGATAGCAGTAATTTAAAAAAATGTATATCTAGATTAAAATAATCATGTATATGCAGTCAGGGTGAATATTTTCAGAAGATTCTTAAATAGTTTCTGTGAATCCTGAAGGTGAGGAAGCCCAGAGATAGCTGTTTATTTCCCAGGTGCTATGGGGAGTCAATGAAAGAGATAAAAGCAGTGTTCTGGTTTTAATTTATACCAAGCTCCTGTGCCCTTTTCTTTCAGCAGTGTTTTGCCAGCCTGAAGAGCCTGAAGTCCAGTTGCTGCTGATGCCAGTGCCTCTTGCAGACTGTTTAAAAGTGTTAGAGACAGTGTCCCCCCTGTCTTCTGTGCAGGGGAAAGAAGAAGTTGGCCTTTTACCACTTTTTTGATGGAGGAATCTTGCTTTCTTTTGTATTTCTCCTGCAGAATTTCCTACAAGGCAGCATGATCCAGCCCTCAGTAATTAAGATGCCCATCCTCTTCCCACAGTTTTTAAGTACAAAAGCCAGCTCTGACATCAACAAGAAAGAGAAAGTAATATTATTAGCGCTAATTAGTTAGTAACAAATCTCTCTGGGACGTATGAAGCCTATTCACAACTTGAAACAACTTGAAACAGTAGAGGAACACATAACTGAGCATGAGAACTGCATCAAGAATCCTCAGCAAGCCTGCAGCCAGCTCAGCACTGACTTCAGCTGGCTAACCCCAATATCCAGTTCATGCTTTGGTGAGAGACAATTTAGCAACACTATTTAGCTTTTTGCATCTGTGGAAGAAAAAGAACTGCTTGAAGGAAGAGTTTCACTTACACAAGCAGTAGGCTAACTCCCCAGCATTTTCTGACCTTCAAAGATATCCCTAAATGCAATTTTAGACAAAAGCATCAGGAACAGAGATAGACTTTTTATGTAGGAATAAAATAACTATTTATATTTCATTTGTAGACTGAAGTCACATGAACAAGTACTGCCAACTTCTGCTGGACGTTATTTAAGATTCACCTCCAGAAGTGTTTTTTTGGTTTTACCATTTTTGAGCTAACACCTTCCAAGTCCTATTTTGACTATTATTAATCACTTGGGAAGTTATTATAACATCCTTTTTTCCCATTCATTTCACTCTGAATCACATGGAACAGCAGCAGTCGATTAATAAATTTCAAGACTGCAAATAGTTTTTTTGGTTTCATCCTCTGGTTCGTGTGCAGAAACACAACCTGAACAATAAATCAAAGCTATGTCTATCCCATACCCACTGAAGTGCCCACTAAACTCACAGCATGAGAGCATAGGTCACACTCCTCTCTGCAAGAGACCACGTGGGACAGGAAGCAAGACACCAGCACTGAACCTTGTAAACCATAACTCAAGAGCTGACATTTTTGGTGCAAAAAAAAAAGGCAAAAGAAAATAGGAAATAAACTAAGGGAGATGACAACTACTGGACTCAGACTAGGGATTGGAGTTATGAGTGAAAGTGAAGAATCCAGTGGGAGACACTGAGCACAGAAACAACTTACTACAAGTCAGAAAGCTTCTTTATATGTTCTGACACAGGCGTCAAGATGAAGGCCATCAGTTTCATCTCTGAGAGTTAAACTGAAAATGAAGCTGTGAATAAGTTATAAGCCCTGGAAATCAAAGAGAAAGAAAGGGAGAAAATCTAACATCTTTACAGAAGCCAAATAAGGGGGGGAGGAAATCCAAGTTTTTTCTCAAAATTCAGGGCAGTCTCTGGAGGTCAGGTTGTCTTCTGTCTTGAGCACCTTAGCCTAATTCAGCCCTGAGGAGACCCTGGTTCACCTGAGGCAAGGCACACAGAGCTCACAAGGCAGCCAGTCCCATGATATAACAACCACTGCACAAGTTTAAACTCGATATTGGTAACTTAGGCTGTTGGAGAAGGACAGAGAATGTAGCCTTAGAGAAGTTCTCATATCTGGCTCCTTGATGTCTCACCATATGGAGAAGCAGACACAACAGTTCAAGCTTCCCTGGCTCAAGCCAGGCAGTGTCCCTCAGGGGCAAGCCACAATAACTTATATTAGAAAAGGAAAAGCTGTTTTCAAGTCTTTATGTTTTCAGCCTTCTCTGCCGTGGGAGTCACAAATTATGCTAACATATTCACTAGCAAACAGAGTGAGACCACAGAATTAATTTCTCATAAGACAACAAAGAGTCATAAGATACTAAAAGATCTCCAATCACTTTCATTACCAGTCTGGGCAAAATAGTAGGCAGTGACTTTTACTTTTTCATTTTGGTTTTTTTACATAAAAGAGATATGATGCAGATCCTGAAAAAGATTTTTTTAATTATTTGCCAAAATATTTCAGAAAATATGATGAGCAGGATATCACTGAAGGATTTGCATGGCTGTTCCACAAGTGGGAGTAAAAATGATTGCTTGAGAGATTTAGCTGAGATATACTGAAATATTGAAGATCAAAACCAGACTTTTCCACGTAAAGACTGTGATAGAACTGGATGAGAAAAAGTGAAGGATAATTCCCATCCCATAAAACAGGTTAGGAGAACCTGTGCTTAGAGGATAAATACTTTTCTGTGACTAAAGTCTATTTTACTTCAATAATGGCTTTTCTCAGAGAAGCTAATTAAGGTGAAGATGATGATATCAATGATTTAATGCTCTTTAATCCTACTGAATAATTTAAGGTGAGGACAACACTTTGCCTTCAAGATATTACTTGCATCCTTTGATGGAGTCCCAGTGCTAAGGAGTCATATCTAACACATACTTATTTTCAGTCATTTCCTTATTGTTTCAATAAGCAGATAATGATATATTTTCAGCATTATTATGTGGTTTATAAAGGAAATAATCACAAGCCTGCTATTAAATAAATAGTAAGTGCCCTGATCATTTCAAATGCTTGAGGTAAAGGCCCAAAAGGAGTAAAAAATATTTGCAGTTCTGATAAGCTCAGATTCAGAAAGCTCCCAGTGGCTAAACCAAGAATACAGGTCAGTTTCCTAGCTCAGGTAAATATATTGAATAGGGACTTGTATAGATTTGCATCAATTGTATTGGGCCCAGCTGAAACTCCATTTTAAATGGATGGTGCTATCTGGCCCAGGTCTTACCTAATTCCCTAGAAAGATAATCAAAGCTCTTAATTTTCACAGGCAGAGAAGTCTGGTGCTTTTTCTTTTTTTAACACAGCGGGGAATTTATCAAAACTACAAAAATACTACTCAACAATATGTAGATATAAATTACACAAGCAAGATGTGTACATTTAATCACCAGGTTTGTAGTGAATCTCTTTCCTCATCACTTCACTGCCGTGTTCTGAAGCCAACCCACAGCAGCAGCAATTCTAACCTGGAATAAACAAGCAGTACAGAAGGTGTAATATGCTGAATTTTTCTCACAACATCTTCTGACAAAATTGATTCCTCATACTGTGTTGCTAACATTGAACCAGAATGTTAATTGAAATGGTTGTGTTATTAATTACTTTGCTGAAAGGAAGGGAAAGTATTTGATATATGAATTGTGTAGAGGTTGCTACATGTAGGTAGATTAAAGGAAGCAGTTTCTAATCACAAGGACCTAGAGGATGAAACCTAGATTAAAACTTCCCCTTAACATATTTTAACAAATTAGAAAAGTCTTGTGGAAAAAAACAGTAGTTATCCAATACAGGAACATGCAACATTCTACAGTGAGTCAGAATTCAGCAGCAATATATACATCATAAAGAAAGACTGGATTCTTATGCTGTTGCAGAAAGTTTTGAGGACTATCTTTAAATTCAAGTTCAGCATTAGTTGACAACATTGTGCTGCTGCAAAAGAGAAAAACGCACAGGGAAATATAAACAGGGGTAACATTTATAGACAGATGATGTAACCCTCCTGTTATTCTTAGCACTGGTAAGGTCTCAGTTGAAGTGTTTTGTCCCATTTTGGGCATTATATTTCAAGAACGATGTGTATCAGCTGAAGTTTTCAGATGAGAGCAACTAAAGTTTTATGAAACACAACACACAGGCAGGATTGAGCAATTTCAGGATGTTTAGCACAGAAAATGGGGTACCAATGATGACATAGTAATTACCTTCAAATCTTTAAAACACTACTGCAAAGAAGGGAAGTGATGCTCTCCAAGTTCATGAAGAATGTAAAATAAAACTGTAGAATCAAATCCATCAGGGAATATTTAAGACAGCAGCAGGACAAATTTTTCAGAGTGAAGCATTGCAACAGATTGCTCAGGAGGATGGTAACTCTGAGTGCACAAGAGCCAACTGCTCCCTCAGTGGTGGGATGCCAGGAGCCACGTCCAGTTCCACAACTGGCAGGGCAGAGACCCTCACCCAGGGCCCATCCCACTGCCCCCAGCAAGGAATCAGGGCAGGCCAGGGGAGGCAGCTCAAGACAGCATTATCTGGCAAGTTCTGTTGATGCAGCATGTCCAAGGCCAAGCCAAGAGCCAGTAAGAAGACTGGGATCAGGAAGGCACTTGGCCAAGCAAGGCGGGGCTGTGGCTTGAGCCTGGCATCCTATGGCACTGCTGGGGCAGGGACTGACGGCCCTGGGCTGGGCTGAAATTAAATTCCCTGCCCAAGGGCAGGCATGACCACTGCTCCAAGGGAGGCTGGGCAGGACCATTAGGGCCACTGATGCCCTCAGGGCTGCAGGACATGCAATGCCACATGGAAAGGCTGGAGGTCTTCAAGAGCAAGCTCCTGGCAGGATGGGCAGAGACACCTCTGATCCAGCCTTGGGGTAGAAGAAGAGACCAGGTGACCTCTAGGCTTGCCTGCTTTGTTTTGACATCCCAAGTTTGATGCCAGAGATCTGAATCTCTCTACTGTACAACTGCTGTGGCCCATAGTGATGTCCCGCAGACATCAGGAAGGATGCCTTGGACAGAATGAAAAGAGATCACACCAGAGCTCTACAGGTCCCGAATCAAAAAGCAATATCTTTGCCCCACTTCTGGGGCAAATATGTTTAACATTGATAATTTACATCCATAGGTTTCTTATTCTACTATTCCAGTAATTGTGTTAACACTGACTGCATTTTTAGTTTTGGTAATTTGCTTCCACCCATATGTCTGTAAATATTCTATATAGATAATATATGTACAAGAGATGGTGAATACTGATCTATTAGCTGTTTCTATATAGTGGAAGGTAGATTATTTCTTCAGCTGTGCTTCTTCTGGCCCTGAAGATTTCTGGTTTTCATACTCAGATCACTTGCTCCCCCAAGTCGTATCTCCGTTGCCAAAGCAAAAATATGCATGAATAAATGTCCAGTAACAAATATAAAATTATATCCAGGCCATGCTTCTGTAAAATTAACATCCTTCCAGATATTACAGAACTAGTTATTTTCTGTACTCATACTGTTAATTTTACCTGTATTTTTATGACTTGTAATCATTTATATGCTTCCACTTTATACTCCCATTTTATTTATGGAGTATTTTTGCTATAATCTTTCTTAAATGTACCCAACAAATATGTACTTTGGGCATCCAGTTAGTCTCTGATGTCACTGATGCTCCCCACATATCACAGCACACTTCAAAAAGAAAAGCCAAGGTCAAGCCAAATTAAATTATTTTGGGGGATGATATTGGATTACAGAAAATGTTGTCATCCTCTGAATGAAGGCAAATAGGATGCATTTTTCCTGTGATGCATTTTTAATTTGTGCTTATCCCCAGGTGGAAGGGAGAGATATATTGCCTGTAGCTGGACTGGCTCACATGTAGGAGACACTCAATCTCCCAGAAGAGTTGAGAGTGCAAGGAATATTGGACACTTGACTGAAAGAATTGAATGGCTGAGGTTTTTCACCCTGACATGTAACCTGCTCAGAGCTGCAAGTTTATTCATACTTCCATGGTGTCCTGAATGAATATGCTGTATATTGTGATTTTGTGTTGATGTTTATGTTGAAAAAGGAGATCAAGGTTTTAACCAGGTAACCACTAAAAGTCAGGAGGAAATATTTTTTTAGGAATGAGGGAATTACCTTGACTATCTTCTTTCAAGGATCAATGAGGCAAGAATATTAGTAATAGTTTTATCCTTTCCAGACAATTGACAACAAATTAAGCATTGGGGAAGACAGCTGGAGAGACAGGGACAAAAGCTGTAGGCTTCATGCAACAGTTTGCTACAGCTGTTTCTGCAGGGCTGTGCTTCCTTTGTTTCCAGCATCACTCAGCAGCCAGGACTGATTACTGAACCAGTATCCTGGTTCTGTCTCGCTATTTCTCACTCTGATTTTGTATGGCTAATGTGGAAGACTGGAGCAAACTTCTTGTGTCAAAAGAAACATCAGCATCTTTCCACACCACCTCATATTCAGGCAGTCTCTGTCAAAGAAACCCAAGAACATGAGAGGAAGTCAGTACCACACATGTGTTTTCAGTTACTAAGAAAACCAAAGGACAGGTAATGGGTTTGGATCTAACAGCAATTGATAGTCAATATGTATGGAAAGCAAACTGCAGTCTTCTCACATTTCCTCAAGAAACCAGAATTGTAAAGCTTATCACTTAATGTTGACAACACAGGAAATACAGTCATGGGTTTCACTATGGATTCAGAAAAGTACCTACATCCTTCTCACAGCACTTAAATGTATGACTTCTTCAATTCTTTTAGCTATTCAGTAGAGAGAGAAAAATGGATTTGTGAATTTCTGTTATCAGTGGAAGACAACCAGGTTACAGAGCTGATGTGTCTAGTTAGAAGTATTGCTGTGATTGATTCACTGCTGATCTTAGGAAAGGACCTCTCACTCATCCAATTTAGCACAGTTGGGCACACGTTCAGATACACAGTCCCATAATTTCTATGTGGGATCATGAGGAGGATTAACAGAGCACTGGCTATAGCACTGTTTTTATATCACTATAGCCAGCTTTATTTCCCAGCCCAAAACTTTAATTCACATGAGGTAAGGCCCTGGATGTGAGAAAGGCAATAGATTAAACTGAGATAATCAAAACTGGATGTGAAAG
>VYXD01009374.1:14148-51144 GCA_013397195.1 Hylia prasina | reverse complement strand
AAAAAAAAGTAGAAGAAAAAGATTTTGAATCAGAATCACAGAATCATTCAGCTTGGAAGGAAGCCCCTGAGATCATCCAAATGTCCATTTGAGCTGTCTGGTACAGCTCAAATGGAAGTTAAAGCTTCAAGCAGAAATTTGTGGTCAAAGCTCTGCTGTTTGCAACACAAGTATATTACTTTTAACTCTCTTAGATATTATAACCTGCTTCTCTATGAATTTTCTCCTAAAACAATAAAAGTTACAGGATTTAATCTTGGTGGGACCAACTTCATTGACCTTTGACCTCCATACTCTCACTGCTAATCCTATTTCCAAAACATGCCTCATGGGAAGTTTGAAGAAATGTTCTAATTAGAGACAATTCTGTTCAGATATTTTATTTGCTGTTCCTCTATTGCTTCATTTCTTTTCATAACTTAGAATGAAAATGAGTATCTGAGAAATTAATCTGAGTTTGTTTTCCCCTAAACCCATCAGATTCTAGATCTGCTATTAAATTTGCATACTGTGACAGTTGTCTATGTGGTTTTAAATATCAGTTTGATGTCACAGCAGATTTTATATTTAGTAGAGCAATAAATAAATAGTGCTTTAGGTAAAAATTCCCATTTTCACACACTTTCACTAATAAAACATTACTCTTGTCAGCAAGATTGCCTGAAAAGACAAGTCGTGACAAAGATTCCATGAAATACCAGTGGAATTCTCCTAGTAGTCCATAAACCAAGATTTGCCTGGATTTATCGCATGGAAATTCCAAGTCCCTTTTAGGCTCAGCGCAGAGAGAATTATTTCATGTGCCCGTGCTGCCATCTCGGGGCAGGCAAGCCTCCTGCACCAGTCCTGTGTCAGTGTCACCGGCTGTCTGAGCACTCTGGGTGTGACACGGTCAGCAGCTCAGAACTGATGCTCGACTCTTCCTGATGTCTCCTACAAGTCAACACCTTTCTGCTCTCGTCCTGGTGAGAACTGCTCAGGATAAAGAGCATTTAATGTGCTTTACATAAGATCCTTCACTTAAATGTGGGCAGACAGACCAAAGCCAAACTGTGATGACAATCTTTGTGATCCACTGAGACCACAGGTCTCATGCAGCAAGTCCTGCTGTAGCTTTCACTGTGCATGATTGAAATTGGACTGAGACATTGAAAATCTAGTGTAGATTGTCTTGAAACCTCTTTTATGATTGCACCACAATTCTAAGGTCCATAATACATCAATCTTCCTCATTATATCTCTACCTATCCAACTGAAAGGTTCTCTGTTAAATTTCTTCTTCCTCTAATAATATTTTACTGTAGTCAAGACATCCCTTGAGCCTAACATTGAAAAACAAAGGTTGCTACATGTTCACCAGGTGCTATTCACCTGCTCTTTTCTGTTGGGTTAATGTAGATTGAAGGATAAGTGGATAGACAAAAATCTGTTAATTTGTTTTCTGTTAGCCAAGTTGTAATTCTACACTTACAGGGATTTGGAGAGCTACCAAAAGAGTCTCAAGCAATAATCACTTATATTCTTGGCCTACTTTTAAAAAGCTCCTTATTTTGTGAAATGCTCCCTTGTTAAGTTCACACAACTTTTTGGTTATAACCTGCTCAGAGGAAAGCTTAATATTGCTTTGTGCTGGTACTCAGTCATGCTTAGGTTAGTATTTAATTACATCACTAGAACTTGTCAGTAGTGGTAGCAAGAGTCTTTCAGACTTTCACTGAATGTGAACTTGCCTTGTTTTTCCTAGGTAGGTACTGGAAAAAATCCATTTTCTGATGAAACTAGATTGATTGATTGATTGATGTCTTCTCTCAACTTTATTAGCTTCATTTTCTTTGCTTTCTTTCCTTCCTACAACAAAAGAGCATTGTTTTATTTTATTTGAGAATTGTTCCCTCAAAGATCTCTTGAGCTTGTGTTCCGTGTGCATTTATTTCTTCATCATTATCAAGCACATCAGTCTTGTACGTGGTTTTCTGTAAGACCCTGGTGTTTCAACTCACTCTGTAAATAATTTAGGGTAAGAACAAGCTTTTTGTTATTTTCAGTGATGCTTCATGCAATATGGACAGCACCTCAAGCATTAAGATTGCAAATACAACCACATGTATGTTTTAATTATTCATCATTCGGACAGCTCTTCCTTGGTTAATGATTTGAGTCTTTTTTTCCACATATACTATGGTTTTTTATTTATCTCACAATTCCCAGCTTTTTTCCTCTTTTCTGATTGGCATTAGCATTATTTCTACACCAAATAGGGGTGAAACCTGGAAGACTGCCTTTCTTTCACAAAGGCCTCAGCCATATTCAAAACCATGTCCTGGAATTGTTTAAGGAATGTTAGCTATCTGTCAAACAGGAGGAAAAGGTAAAAATGGCTTCACTAAATGGAATTTGCTTTTCTCTCTGAAAGATATTTTGATGATAAATAGGAGTAACAATATAATATTATGTATGAAAGAAGCTCATGATTTTGAAGCATTTCATTATGTAAGGCAAAGAAGAATCTTTTTTTTTTAATCACAGTTTTACCATAATAACCAGACAGATCCAGAGATATTCAGTGATTCCCCACACTGTTTCAATAAAGAAAGCCAGATAAGTCAGAAAAGGTATCCATCTTCTGATGCCTGACTCTTTGCTCAGCATGTACTGCTGCAAACCTTTGCAGTTATACCATGATTCTCATAACAGCTTGTTCTTGCCTTCAAAGAGTGACTACTTGGAGCTCTGTGACATGAGAATTTTTAATTATTTATGCACTTTTTAATGCTTGTGGTTGCATTTTTAAAAATTATTTATAAGACAATCTTGCTGCTTCATCTGTTGTTTCAAAATGGTTCAGCTGGCAAGAATGGGACCTGATAGCTTTCTGTATTCATTTGCCTTTGCATGAATAAAAATGAAGTGCTGGCTGATCTGTGTCTTCAAATGAAAGGATGAGATTGAGGGGGAGATTTTTTTTTTTATGTTACCTGTTGCTAAACACTTCAGAATAATTCTTCCTTATTTAAATACTGCACCCACATCTATCAGTTGAATGAGAACTAAACCAGAAACTACCTTAAGAAGAAAGTATACCAATGGTTCTGGTTCTAATTTAGTAGTTGCCACAACCCTTTTTGAGCTTTTTTATCTTTCTAGTTTATATTCCTTCCTTCAGCTGTTCTGTTACAGTGATCTTATACTTTTAATTTTCCAAAGAGAAGAATTGAAGCAGTCCCCAAATTCCTGCCAGGAAACCCTTCTGAGTTACTGTTTTGTTTGGCGCTTTTCTTGACAAGATGATAAATATCTTCACAATGTATTTTTAATTCAAGTTTGTCATACTTTCAGCGTAAATGTTAACATGGCAATAACAACGCAATTTACACATTGGGAGAGAAGAGATGTTGAATATTTATACACACTTCTGCTATAGTAGTCTTAATAGCATAGGAATGGAACCACATTTTCAGCCTCAGTAAACGTAATTGCTTCCAATTCTGTGTGTTCACAAGGTCTATTTATTCAGCTAATAAAAGAGAGGAAATGGAGAAGACTGATATGCCAGTGATACACAGTGTGTGTGGAGCCTGAGGCACCAGCCTCGATGCTCTGCACACACGGCTGTTCTCTGGGAGCGCCACAGAAGGTTTAACAAGCTGCGAGCCAGCGCGCAGAACCAAGAACCGATGGACTCAGCCCGCACACCAGGACCCGGCAGCTCCTTTCCGTGTCAGCCTGCTTCACCTGGGCGTCCCTGCGGCAGCACAGACAGGCCCAGAGGGGCCAAGCAGGACATGCGGACAGACTCGAGCTGCGCCAGGGGAGATTCAGGTTGGACACGAGGAGGGATTTCTTCATTGAAAGGGTGATTAGACATTGGAAGGGGCTGCCCTGGGATGTGGTAAAGTAGCGGACCCTGGAAGTGTTTCAGAAAGACTGCAGGTGGCACTCGGTCTGGATGACACGGTGGTGTACGGTCACAGGCTGGACTCGAGGAGCAGGGAGATCTTTTCCAACCTGATTAATTCTGTGACTCTGTGACCACTCACCTGCAGGGCTCGGTTTCCTAGTTATTTTATGAGTGTACGGAGCCGCTGTCCCCCCACAACAGCGACGGGACGAGAATTCCCGTCCCGTCGCTGTTCTGCAGAGGAGAGGCGTTCCTTCAGGGCGCGGCGGGGCGGGGCACGCACCGCCCCTCACGGCCCGCCTTAGCCCCGCCCTCTACCCTCTCGCCTCCCATTGGCCCCTCCGCGCCCGCTCTCCGCCAATCCCCGGCCGCGCTGCCTCGCTCACCTCCTTCCCCTTCCCGCGCCCGCGGCCGCCGGCGCGCCGTGAGGCGGGGCCAAAGGCCCCGCCCCTCAAATTATCTCCGCCCCCTCGAAGATGGACTGGGTGGTGATTGGCCGGCGCTGGCGGCGGCGGGGCGGGCGTTGGGAGGGGCCGGGCCGGGGCCATGGCCGCGCCGAGAGCTGCTCGGCCCCGCAAGGTGCGTGAGGGTCGGGGGGATCGGGCGTTCTCGGTCCTCGTTCGGGGCTCGGTCCTCGTTCGGGGCTCCTCACCAGAGCCCGGGTGTGCTCGGAGGGGTGAGGAGGAGTCAGGGGATTCCCCCCGCCGTCCTCGTAACGACTCCTGCGCGAGGTCGGGCCTTCCGAGGCCGAGCCCGGCTTGCACCTCAGCCACCTGTCGGTGGTCCTGAGGCGCCGTGTGCGGTTCTGGGCCTGTCTGCCCGAGAGACGTGGAGCTCCTAGAGTGGCTCCAGCGGAAGGCAGCGAGGATCAGTGGGGTCTGGAGCATCATCCCTTGCGAGGAAAGGCTGGAGGGCTGTGGGTGTCCAGCCTCGGGAGGAGATGACTGAGAGCGGACTTTACCAATGTGGGTGAAAAGCTAAAGGGGGGTGTCGGAGGATGGAGCCAGGCTCTGCTCGGTAGGGCCGAGCAGTAGGACACGAGGCAATGGGCAGAAATCGATGCACAGGGAGTTCCACCTGAACCTGAGGAAGAACGAGTTGTCCAGAGAGGGCATGGAGTCTCCCTCACTGGAGATAATCCAGGAGCAGGTCAGCATGCAGNGCCTCGCTCCCCTCCTTCCCCTTCCCGCGCCCGCGGCCGCCGGCGCGCCGTGAGGCGGGGCCTTTGGCCCCGCCCCTCAAATTAGCTCCGCCCCCTCGAGGACGGACTGGGTGGTGATTGGCCGGCGCTGGCGGCGGCGGGGCGGGCGTTGGGANTTCCAGCCTCACCCATGCTGTGATTCTGTGACTGTGATTGTGTTTCTGTGCTGTGTGCGGGCATGGTAGATGATTCTTTAAAGTCCCCACAGTTCAGGTCTGTATTTATCAAGCATGGTTTCCATTTGCAAGACATTTGTACCTAAGGTCTTGGAGAGTCCTTAAGTGAGTGGCTGTGTCTGTAGAATGCTGTGGAAATTAACAAAGCATCCAGCTGTCAAAGCATGTTTTGTGAAATTAAACCCAAAAATCTCAGGCCCTAATGGCAGCATTTGCCCCCTTGGCTTGAGAGCTGTAACTCCCCTTGAACTGGTCCACCTTGGCAAATGTTCTTGGAATTGGTGGGTAATAGTAGTCTTGAAGTGTAGTGAAAATGCTTTGTGAAAATCAAAGTGTATTTCTGTAATCAACAGGCTCTGTCTTCAGGAAGGCTGTCAGGAGCAGTTAAGCTGACAAATGGAAGAAAACAGTAAGATCTTATTGACTAATACTGTTTTAAATTGAGTGTATGTGTGAGCATTTGGGAGTCTTGTCATACCTCACAATTGAACAAAAAATCCTTGGGTGGATATATAAAACATTTTGAACTTAAAGGTTCTAAGCAGCCCATGAACAGACAGGCACAAATTGAGTAGAAATTTGGCAAATAAAAATATAGATTTCACTCTTAACATTTATTTATAAAAAACTGAATTTATATTTTTACTAGCTGTATGTAAGACTGTTGAGTGGAGAGTGAATTCTTTGACATACATTGTTATTATCTGCTTGACATGTCTGTTGCAGCCATGCAAAGTTTTCAGAAAGAGTTATTTTGTTTCACGATGAAATTAATTTTCTTTTGCTTGCTATTATTGAATGAAAGTAAGTGGTTTTTTTACTTGGTTTCCCATTAAGGCGTTGGTATAAACAGCGAATCTCACTTTTTCAGGTTTGGCTTAAGGAAAGGATGTCATTCTGATGCAGAATTCTATTCCACTGAATCTGACAATCAGGTAATTAAATGGCTCTTTAACTCTGTAATCCCTGTTATCTAAAGAGAGGGGAAATTGGAATACCTTGAGTAACAGAAGAAAGTTAGATTAATTTACATCCTAATTGCTTTGCATCTGCACCTGAAATTGCTCCTGCAAGGCAAGCAAGAGTGTCTGTACTGCATCTTGCAGATAGGAGCAAATGGGCTTTGTGTGCAGTGAGTTTGGCTCTACAGATCTCCTCAAGGCACAGGATACATTGTGCAAACACAAATAAGCTGCTTATGGACAAGGGATGGCTCTCACAGAAGAGCAGCTGCCCTTATTAGGCTTTTGTGCTGGAAAGAAAGAGTAGCACAGAGTCAGTGCTGTAGTACTGGCTTTAGTGGTCCTGAACCAGTTGTCTCCAAAAGATGAGTAGGCTGTATTGTTTAAATGTACCTGGAAATAAGAATAAAAAACATGTAATACATGTAATTAACATAAAATCCAGCAAATGGACATGGACACAACAGCACAAGTTAGTTATTTTGCATAGTCTATGTGTTTGCAAACTTTAATGTAATTGCAAAGTAGTATATGGGAAATTATACACTTTTTGGTTATAGTCCCCACTTTGTCAAGTGGCAGATTGGGGTACACTCACCCCTAAAACAGCATCTTGGTTTACTGAAAGAAAAGTGGTGCTCATTTACTGACTGCAGTGCTCTTTCAGCAGGTTGATACTATTTATAATGGACTTGACCATTGTGCAGCTTTACTGAAGAATATCTTAGAAAAGGAAGCTACAGGTTGTACCTATTGAAAACACAAGTTACATTTTTAGGATTTGTAACTCTTTTGATTTGTTTTGGGTACCACTTTTTCTTTCAACTAATACTAGGAAGGGAGACTGTCCATAAACAACCTGGGAAAACAACTACCTTTAAATTTACTTCCAAGCCTGTCCTAACCAAAGGAAATGCTTCCAAGAAGAAAGGGTTAAAAAGAATCATTACTCCTGCCCCTGTCCAAAAAGAAATTGGTAAGTGGGCTTTCTTAGGCCTGGTTTATTTTTTGTTCAAGCAACCTTGAAAGACTCCTCAACTTATTGAGATTCAGCAAGGCTTCAAATAATTGTTGCTGTTTGTTACAACAAACAGCAACAATTATTTGTTGATTGATCCTGGGTTGGATCCACAAAAAGGTGCATTAGTCCCTTTTAGAAACCTTAAATGTTTACTAAACAATTACTGAAATTCACAAGTGTTTGAACTTCAGGTACAAGAAAGAAAGTTGAGTGTGTTTACAAGTTTACAGGTTTATCTGGTAGGAAGTGTGGAGGAGAATGATAATATCCTTTCCTTGTTTCTCTTGCATAGGGAAGTATTGTAATGCTTGGTCTCAGTTTAGGATCCACAGCTAGAAACTGGTCTGAAATTCAGTGTCCAGCCAGGCTTTTCCCAAAGAAGGATTTGTGGAAACAGGGAAGTGTGGCTAGAAATGACAAGCCCTCAAATGGTTTAGTGGCCAAAGCACTGGATAGAAAGGTAGATGGAGTGCTGGCAGCTGAGTTGCTCCAGGGGAAATATTTCATTGATTATCATTTCTGCCTCTTTGCACCCTGTTTCTTCTGTGCAATTTCTAATCCAGTAGGTGAATGGGGCCTGTAGACAGTTAGGTAGCAGAATGCCCACTGGGAATTGAATTGTAGGAAGTGAGCATGTAGCTGATAATCTTCCCAGTGCTATAAAATTAGAGTTTTAATTATACTTAAGCAAAGTTTTTAAGAATGATGTTTTAGAACTGGCCTTCTGTAGGATTAAGGCTCTGTGCTTCCTTCAAGAACAGCTACCTGTCCAGCTGCTTTAGGTTGCTCTGTCTGGAAGAAAAAAAATGATGGATTCATTTGCTGGTGAATGAAAATCTGACTGGAATCCTGGGCCATAGGATCTTTGTTTCTGTTTTCAAGGAAAACAGAATCTGCCAAACGATACAATGGGTTTGTGTAGATCAAGAAGACGAGCAACTTTAGCTTGAGTTTTTTGTTCTCTCTTTTTCTACAGTGCCAATATCAAATAGAAAAGTTGCCTCATCTACCACACCTTCTACTGAGAAGGAACTTTGCAGTGCAACACAGAATCAGATGGTTCAATCAATTCATGTGCCTTGCAGTGACCACTCTCCTGAGGCGTATCAGAAATTGTATGAGCATGTGCAAACTCAGATGTCTCTGATAACTGGCCAACCCCCACAGAAGAATAATGAAATTCCTGCTCTAATTCCTTGTCCTACCTCAAACCAGGGTTAGTGGACCTGTTAATGTGGAGTTGACTATTTAACTGCATGAGTTTTGCCCACATTGCCCTGATCTGAGTGTTGTTTTCTTTTAGGATGTCAAAATGTTACATCTTTGAATTATCAGTTACCTACCTCCACATCAGCACTGTCCCTGCAGCATTCAGCTAATCCCTTATCCACTCAGTCAGTAAGTAAAAGTTTGAATCTCACTATCAATAAATTGAATTAGCACTGCCTATTTATTTATTTATACATTTCCTTGTCTCAATTTTCCTAATAATTTTCCTTTTAAAAAATTGTGTATTTCAAACTGTAGTGATGCACAGAAAAAAACCACTGCTATTCAAAACACATTTTAGGTAGACACCAAAAAATGAAATTAGAGGCATTTCAACTGGCTGCTTGCTTCTGCCTGGGGAATTCTGTAATGGACAGCAAACATGGAAAGTGCAGGAAATTATTGATTACTGTTAGTTGCATTCTCAGTAATGCACACTAGGACCATTAAGCAACTCCTGATAGAAGAACTCATACATCACATGGAGCTTTCCCTGCCAATGATCAAGGCAATTATTTCCTCAGACATGCTGTATCATCATAGAGCCACATGTTAAAATGCCTGTGTATTTCAGGGTATAGAATAGAGGTGATGGAAAATACCACCTGCCACCTCAGGAAATGTGGCAAAGGGCTTGAATCTGTAGGACACTTAACTTCCACCTGCAGGCAGTCCCTGTATAGCTAGTGATGACCCTGACTTTTAAAAAATTCATCTACTTAAAATGCTGAAAGGTAACAGTATTGTCCTTTATGTTTCTTTTCTTTCCTGTTCTGCTTGGATTCAAGAAACTGCTGAGGTTTTTTTCATTACAGAACAACATAAAAGAACTGTGCTTTAATGTTGCCAATAACATTTAAGATAATCTAAATCAGATTTACATTTTAAATGCTCCTATTATACAGGAAAACTATTCCATTATTAATTTGTAATTGTTCTTATAATTAGCAAAGAACGAACAAGTCTACATTGAGTCAGATAAGAGTGGTGCTGTTTGGGGTTTTTCTCCTAAAGATATAAAAATCGTGCTAATTTTTTGTTTAATTAGAATATCTTTTATGCAGGGTGTTCCTGTAGACAGTGCCAATGAATGTGTGCCAGAGATGGGAGGACCTGTAGTTTGCCCAGTGGTTTCTGCTGCTGCTACTGCACAAATACACTCTGGAGCTGCTCTTCCTGGTGTGATCCCTTTTACAGCACCAGGAGCATCAACCCCTTCAGTGCCTGCACTGATCCCAGCATCCTCTGCCAGAGAGGTGGCCCCAGGCCACAAGCAGCAGATAAGAGAAGCAGATTTGATGCGGTGCTTACAAGCCTTGTTACAGTCCCATGAAATGCTGAATGGCAGGACTGAGCAGAGGGGCCATCATCCCTGCCCAGCAAAACGTGATGGCTCATGTGACACACAGGAGGATAGTCCTGAAGAGCACAGTGAGGACATGGTCAGTGAAGAAGATGAATTGAATGTACTTGACGTGTCTCCAGTGAAAGATACAAGCTGTAAGACAAGATATGTGAAGAAAGTTCTAAAATCTAGAAAAGAAAGTCCAGAAGAAACAGCCCATAAAGTCAGGACTGTAAAGTATCTTATGGGTGAGCTCAGAGCACTGGTAACAGATCAAGGTGAGGACCTTTCCATTGTGCAGTAGAGTTATTACATACAAATAACACAAGAGCTGGATGAAAGGAGTGCACTTCAGTTTCTGGCAGTTGTATGTGTCAGATGATGTGTGACATCTTACTGTGGTTTTTCACAACCGTAAAACCTTCAGTATTCACTCTGGATAAGTATTAATTTATTTTTGTAATATTTTAATACTATTCTGACAGCAAGATAAAGGCTGTTGTTATTCCATATACAGAGCTTTCCCCTGAGAAGGGTCCGGGTGTGGACGGCTTGCAAGGCTGCTTGGAAAGATGATGGGTTGTGTTTTATTGAGGATGTAAAGCATAGTTTTAATACTCAAGCTTAACAATTTTAAATAAATGTAATTAAAGATGAAGTTTTCTTGGAGGAAAAAAAACCCAGATACTGTTAAATCACTTAAATCACTTTGCAGATTGCTTATTCTCATCTAAAACATTAGTTACATTCCAGATTTATAGGTTTATGGAGTCTATTTTCCCCTCACTTCTTGCAGGGGACTCAGAAATGCTGAGGTTGATGAGTGAGATGGAAGACTCTGTATCACTGCTGCCAGCTGTGGTGGGAAGTACAAATCTCCAGGCTGAGATAGCTCTGGCTTTGCAGCCTCTGCGGAGTGAGAACGCCCAGCTGCGCAGGTGGGGAGCTCCTCGTGAGCCTGTGCTTACTGCACCTAAAGCATCTTTAACTGCTCTGGTTTCAGTTGCCTTTGTTAAGGCTCTTCCCTTCTTCATTTAGAAAGTGTGCTGGGCTAAGGCCATATACTTTAAAAAGCAATAATTAACACTTTGGTATTTCAGTACTATCAGTTACCTCGTGATGGGGCCTTTGGGTGGGGTCGATGCACAAACTGCACTACCAAGATAATTTGCCTGCTCATATTCTTTTTGTAGTTTATCCTCAAATGCAAAAGTGTCTCATTTCAGGGGGTTCTCACATAACTGGGTAGCATTTACTTCAGGAGAGGGTTATATACCTGCTATTTACCCGATACTTGGAAAGGATCTTTTGTGTTGAATAAGTACAAGAATGTAAGAAAAATGTGTTATTAAGACTTCTTTATATTTCTGAAATATTTCCTGACATGTAATTCTCAAAAGCAACTTCTCACCAAACTAATCTAAAGTGCAGTCCATTTGAGTGTATTCTAATATTTCTGAATTTGTGCTTTTTCACAATTCATGTTTAGGAGAATAAGAATATTAAACCAGCAACTTAGGGAGCAAGAAAGCAGTGAGAAGACATCTGGACAGAGCTGCAGCTATGAATGTAAAGTACCAATAATGTTTCTTAATAGGGGTATATTTGTTAAAGCTTTATTACAATAGATATTATTTTTTTAATTTATGTATTTGTCGTTTCATATGTCTGTATGTATTGTGGCCTTTAGTAATGGCTGAACTAAGTAGGTCTAATGCTGCAACTGCATTTGTGTGGACTGTTGAGCCTTTTTAGACTCCACATAGTAGGATTTGGCTCTTCAGCTGCCAAACAGGTTATTTGTCCTTATGTGCTGCTTAAAATGAAGATGACTGATTAAATAATTGAGAAGAAATCTTGAGCTGTATCTTGCTGCAAAAAAAAAACAAAAAACCTTCTATCTGTAACCAAAATTCATATTACCAAGATTATTTAAAAACTTAATTTGGTTTAGAAATTCAAGCTGCCACACAAAACACTTAAACATTTTATGTTTTACTTTTGGTAGTGGTTTCTTTGCAGTCCTTGAATATGATGCTCCAGAGTCAATTGAAAGAATCACAGAAAGGCCTTGATTCACTGCAGGCTAAAAATGAAGAACTACTGAAAATAATAGAAAGTCAGAAAGAAGAAAATAAACATCTTGCAAAAAGTATTCAAGATAAGGAAGAAGAATTGCTAGAAAATAAGCAGCATTATGACATTCATTCCACCAAGCTCAAGATTGGTGCGTGCTTTCAATTTGGCTGTTCTTTGTTTAATGTTTTAAAAGTTGAAAGAAATAATTACGTAAGTTCTTGTTGGCATTTCAGAAGTGGAAGAGGCATTAGGAACTGTGAAGAGCCTTCAGTTTAAGCTGGAAGCTTCAGAGAAAGAAAATAAGATTTTGGGCATAACATTACGTCAGCGTGATGCAGAAGTTAAGAGACTGAGGGAATTAACCAGGTACTATTGGCTAACCTTGTTTTTGGCCTCCTGACATTATTTTTCTTTTTTTTTAAATCTTTATTCTTTCTTATTCCTTGGGGTTTTTTACATCCTGAGGATTATTGTAGTCTGGGTATCTTGGTGGTGGGAGGTCACATACGCTAAAACTTCTCTTTACAGTTTGTTTTGTTACGATGCTCCTATAATTTTGTTTTAAAACAGAGTTGTCAGATTCTGTGACTTGAGTTCTGTGGTAAAGTGAAATACTATCTTGAATAACTTATAACTTATGTGAAATCTTAACTCCTAACAGCAGATCTGCCAGTAAGAGCTATTGCTGTGAATTTATTTTATCTTGCTCTTTCATGCTGAAAATAGTGGCAGGCTGGGAGATCTAAATAGCTTTTTGCAGATGCATAGTGGTGTGTATATACAATTGCTTTGGATGTGTTGTGCAGAGGAAACAAAGCTGGTGTCTGTCATGTTTATAGTAGGGACTGATTGGAACAGCAGAATATTTTGAATAGACATTTCAAATTCTTCAGTAGTTTAGACATTTCTCTATCTGCTGTGCTGACCACCAGGTGGTGGTAGAATGATACCACATCACAAGTGTGTGTGAGTATATGCTAGAGACAAACATTCATCTCTTTTGATGGACAGAACAGTAAGTTGGAAGAATTATTTCTTTTATTATTTTTTTTATTTAGATGTAATGGGAAGAATAATTCAGAAAACCTGACTTAGTGATTTTGGTAACTGCTTCTATTGGATTTGTAACAGTTTTTTGGCATCAATTTATTTCATCTTGTGCTGCTCAAAGCAGGTACACCAGGAATAATCTGGAGAATGTCGTTGGGTTTGGCTATTTTTGTTACTTTTTAGCCACAGTGAGCTGAAGAAGAATTAAACTTGGAATTGGTTCACATTTGTACTGCATTTTATAACGCTATCTAGAAAGTGCATTGCAGCTTTGCCACAGCCTGAGAAATCAAATGTTTTCTTTCTATAGAAAAGTTATTAACTATTTGTTTTTTTAATGACTGATCTTGAATCTGTTTGGTTGATTTTACCCCTTAACAGAACCTTGCAGGGTAGTATGGCCAAGCTTCTGTCTGACCTCACAGGGGACAATGTTAGACCCAAACCTGAAAAAGCTCTCTCAAAGTCTCTTTTGGAAGACCATGAAAAGCAGATGCAACCTGAGCTGTTCCCTGGGAGTACTTCAGTAATGACTTACCTTAAAACATTAGAAATGGATCATGTTTTGATAGATACAGATCTTCAGTTCACAAATAAAATTGGAGAAGCAGAAACGCAAAATCTGCCCTATGAAAAGTTTTCTGCTGAAGGAAGTAAAATTAACAATACAGTCACAGGAGAGCAAACATCAGCTCCCAGAGGACCACCAGCTCCATTGACGCAAGATGCAGAAGCAGGGAGTGATTCTGGAACTTTACTAGATGACCAAACCAAATTGGATGAGACCATTTATATTCCACTGACAAGCAGTGCCTCTAAAAAACAGCAGCCAGTCTCTGGAAGAAGTGGTGTGCCACCCCAGAGCAGAGGGGCTTGTCAGAGGCTGGATTACCCCTGTGAGCTCCCATGCTCTGTGCAGCAGTATGGATGTGAGGATCAAACTCTGCTGGATAAATTAAATGCGGGGTGCAGTGTGAAAAAGATGGAAAACATGCTTGAGGTTACAGGGGATAAAGCAAAGCCAGAAGGAGACAAAGTCCAAGGCAGACCCAGAGGCATTGCAAGTGTGGCTGCAAAAGATTTCATGGACGAACCAGACCAGCCTCAGCCTGGTACATTCCCTCGTGCATCAGTGCCATTTCCAACAGGGATTTCTCAGAAAACAGGCAGTAAAGCAGCTGATTTTAGTTACAGTTCATTTGATGATTTCTCACAGAGGTCTGACTGGAGTGCATCTTCTTTCTCAACATTTACTTCTCAAGATGAAGAGGACTTTCAAAATAGCTTAGCAGCCTTGGATGCCAACATAGCCAGGTTACAGAGGACTCTGCAAAGTAACATTAGGAAACAATGAGTGTGAGAAAGCAAAATGGGCTGCAGCTATTTGGATAAATTAAGTTTTTCTAAAGTATATGAAGTATGGTACGGATATGTATATTTGTATGTAACAACTTGTTCCTAGCTGTCTCAATTATGGATAGAATTTGTTCCTCATAAGGCTGTGGTGCTATTTCCCTTGATGTGTACAACTTGAAATAATTGGCTTTTTGTATAAAATAGAAATGGCTTTTTTAATTATGACATTGTTTTATACTCTTTACTTGCAAAATTAAATGTTCTTGTTGACTTGTGGTTTTTTCCTTCCACAAAGAACTATTGTAAGGTGCTGTACATGAGCAAGAGGTTCCTCAGGTAGAGGCCAGAGAGGAGCTAGTTACAGAGCAATTCTGCAGGAATGCTGAGAGTTACAGTTGCTAAGTCAGGATCAGGCTATTCCAAAAATAAAGGCAGCCATCAGTATGGGATTTTTAGTGTATGATATGTCCTATGAAATATATGAGGCAATCCTTTTTCACTCATTACTGATAACTGTTTTCTCTTTGGAGTGTTGTACTTGAAGAAAGAAGTTGAAGTGGGGTGTCCAGACAAGGGCAAGAAAAGGATCATCAAAGTTCCATTGCTTTCTACAGTTCTGTTATAGGGCATGCTTTTTACAAATGTTTGTTTTTTATCTAAAGTAAAAGAGAATGTACTACCTGTGGATAAACACAGAACAGAAGGATGCTGAGGAACAGAAGCAGCAGAGCTGACACAAAGGAGACAAATGAGGCTTTAGCTGAAAGGTGGCAAACCAGTTAGGAAAGCACCAGAATATACAGCCTGAGGAAGGCATGGAAATTCTACAGTTGTTGAGGTGTCAAACATCTCTTGGACATTAATACAGAGAGTCTGGACTGAATCACCCAAATTGGCTCTCACAGGAATGGGAGTGGAGCAGGGAATGCTTCCAGTCTGTTGTTCTCCCTGACAGGCTTTTCCATATCTCAGTCCCAAGAATATGCATAATGTGTTCAAGTTACAGGTAGAGGAAGGTACCACTGCTACCATTCCATGCCTCTCATGCCCTCAGCAATGCTTCAGAGCTGTTTTTCAGGGAAAACAGCTTTGGAAAAGGAACAACAGTATAAAGACCTGAGTTTAAAGCTGCTTTTTCTGCAGAATTGCCTATTATTTTTTTCCTAGAAAACATTGTTGTCCTTCCTGGCACTCTTTTCTTGTATGTTTCCATGTAGGAGAAAAGTCCCTCATGGTTATCTGCTTGTGTGGACACATTTCAAAGTTAGGACGCTGTCCATGCATTGTGCTGGGGAGCAGCTCTGTGATTATTTTAGTTACTTGTTACTGAGTCATACAAAGGTATGAAGAGAACACACACTACAGGAGATGCCAACTGGCACTCCTGCTTTGAAAAAGGAAAGTTAGACTAAATAGTGACTTCAGTCATTTAGAATGCTTTTAAGGCTTGGCCTGGATTTCTCAGTATTCTCCACACTTATTGTGCTCAGATTCAAAATAATGTTGATGGTATGAACAGGTTTTAATTAAGTATTTACAAGGAGTTTCACAGTGTAGAAGCTAAGCAAGATTTAAGCAATTATTGTTGTGTGTTAAAGACAAGCTACAATTAATTCTAATCTTTAGAACTTGCAAGAAACCTGAAAAAATATGGGAAAAACATTCACTAGTAGACAACTCATTCAATTTTCTCCTTGCAGCCAAGACTTCCTCCATTTGAAGGAGGGTATTCCTCCTGGCCAAAGCTAACTGCAGTGTGTAAAGGCAGCTGTGGTGTCAGGATGCCCAAGTATGTTGCTCTTGTGTTGAGAGCATTTACATTCTCTTTTACCTCAGTGGGGGAAGATGTTTCACCATGTTACTTGGTTTCCTGTTTGCCTTCACCAAGTCAGTTCTATGAAAGCTGGAAATGACTACTGGAAAACACTCCGGGGCATAGTGACATAGGAGCAGGTTTGAAATGTGTGCCTGCTTCCAAGGAGGAGAAACTTAGAAGAAGAGACAGGAAAGAGGAGACTTTTTTAACATGGTCCTTTGTTTTGTACTCCAATATGTCAATCAGAGCTATGGCAACTTAATGAAATATAAAATTTCCCATATGGACATCATAAAGGTGCACTGTTATGTGTTCAGTAACAGCTGTGAAAAACCTCTTCTGTTGCATGGATTAACTTGAGCAGCTCAAACTGCAACATCAGTGATCATGATTAGATACTACAAAAAAAAATCTTCACTATGAGGCTGGTGAGGCACTGGAGGAGGTTTCCCCCAAAAGTTTCATCCCTGGAAATGTTTGAGGCCAGGTAGAACAGGCTGTTCTAGGCTTTGAACAAGCTGCTGTAGGGGAGCATGGCCCTGCCTAGGGCAGGGGGTTGGAACTTGAGGGTGTTTTCCATCCAAACCATTCTCTGATATTATGTAGCCTCATCTGGGTAACTTCTGTATAAACACAGAAGTTACAAGAGTTTCATTTTAACAAATCATATTATGTGAAGTTGATATCTGCACCTTCCGGTGATGTGGAAAGGAAAGGAACTCTTAAAACATGTCATCAAGTTCTTTTCCCTTTATGAACCCTTTCTCTTGTGGAACATGGAAAAGATTGGGCAATACTCCAGAGTACCCGAGTTTACCCCACCTATAATTCCCTGCTCTGATTTCTTGAGCAATGAGTGCCTATAATCCAGTGTCCCATTCCAAGAACTGGGGAATGGCAATGGCTCCCTGCAAACACAAAGGATTGTCTTAGCACTGTGTCCAATTCCATCAAAAACTTCATAAGGAACAAGAGCTGCTGAAGTAAAGCCAGTGTTGCATCTGTGTGTGCTAATAAGTTACCTGGGACAGCAGCTGAGGTCAAGTGGCAACGTCATTCACCTACCTATGGAAGGGAGGTTTTAGACCTCAATATTTCACAAAATATGTAACAAAAAAAAACCCCAAACAAACCAGGGATTGCTGCTGTTACCTCAAGTACCTTTCTTAAGTCTCTGACTTAATGCAGGCATGCCTAACAAGGGTGATTTTTTTCCTTAGAAGGGCAAGAAACATTTCCTTTGTTGGATCAGAGAAACAGGCTAAGGCAGAAAAAAAGAGAGATAAAAAAAAGAAAGTAATTGCTTTAGTCATGTCAGTGGTCCCCAAATAGTGTAGATAAATATTCAAGTTTTGGTCAGCCATGATAGGCTTGCACACCTGCCATAGAACCAGAATTTACCAGAAGAGATGAAAAAGTCAAGTCAGATTTGGGATATTAAGGTGAGTATGACAGATAATTCAGTCCAAATACAGATTTAGCTCTAAACCATCCTAGGTAGATCAGACTACCCACATTAATTACCTATTTCCAGTTAAGCTCAGGCAGGCCATCTCAAGTGGTTCTTCACGATTAATGCAGACAGTGTTAGAGATAGTATCTGTTTTCCTGAAAATTCAGGAATTTCTTCCATAATTTCCTTGCACAACCAAGTCCTACAGTCTGTTCTTCAGCCAGCTGTGGGGATATTCTGTAGGGATACTCAGTTACATGAGTCAGAGCTTTTGCCTGCAGAGCCTTAGGTACAGAGGAGTCAAGTAGGAGACAAGGTCTTATTGCTGAGCTTACTTTAACCTCTGCTTTAAGGTGAAATCGAGTCACTGTCCCTGTTCTTGTAATCTGAGCTGTAACCAGACAGGAGCCTGAAGAGAACAACTTTCCCCCAGCCTTTGATTTGTGTTGCAGTTAATCACGTCTCTCTTCAGCATAAGCATAGGCTGAGTTTGGTTTTTTCTGAGAAATCTTTTTGGTAGAGAAGAAAATTGTCTCTTTAATCTCCAGATTTCTCTTAATCTGTGAAAATGGATTGTTTCTGTGTTCTTTAACAGTCTTGGCAAGTGTATTCACTATAGTTTTTTGCCTTTTACTTCAATGAGGCAAGGGAAAGGTGCCTCTCTATAAGCAGTTCACACTGCTTTCCTTCAGGGCTTGGTGGAAATGCCACAGTTACTTGGGGATCTTTCTCAGGGATGAATTCATATGTGAGCAAGATGTGTCAACCGTGAAATTCAGATTTACACAGATCCTGTGGTCATACCTAAATGCATCATCAGCGAATGCTTTCACTATTTGAAGACCAAACACCAAGCTGAAGTGAAAGCCCAATGCTTTCACAGACAGCTTCTGTTTATCAGGGCACAGAATGGAGAGAATGTTATCCAAAGGTTCTCCAGTTGTACTGGCCTCACTCAAGACTGGAGTCACAGGGCACAGGCACGCAAAGTTCCCCAGTCATGAAGTGACACCAATAGTATTGCACATTGTTCAGAGGCAGGAGCACGTGCTGAAAATCTCCTTTTTGCATTCATGGGAATATCCATTACTGAAGTTTTACACGGTTCCAAAGACAGTGTAAAATCGGTGCTTCACTGACTGCAAAAAGCAGCTTAAATGGCTCAAAGTGTAGTGGCCATCTGTGTTACAGCTGACATTATGTGGTTTATAGGCTCTTTAGGCATTTGAATGTCTGAAGACCACTTAGAAGTATTATTCCTTTTAAGACTCCTGGTTTTGTCCAAGCCCATGATGAATTCTGGCTATTTCTCCGCTGCAATCATAAAGCCAAAACATATATTTTTTTACTGCCTCCTCCCAGATTCTATTCTGTATTTAGAAGCTAGCAGTGATGGTTTTGGACTTGCAATTATGATATTAAGCTAAGTGTAAAATATTTTTCTTGGCATAACCTAGAATATAAATAGCTTTAACATAAGTTTCTGGTTCTCTTTATTCCCTGGGGAATGCCAGTTCTCTTCCATAGTTAGTCTCAGCAGTAACATCATCCCAATATCACCCTTGCTCCAGCATCCCCTTTCCATGGAACACAAGCAAACCAGGGCCAAGTACTCTGCTCTGCTCCCCAGGGCTTCAGACAGACAACACTGGGAAGATATTCCCTGAACCTTCATCCCCCTTCCCTCCCAGTCTGCAGAGATACAGCAGTTCACCGTGATACTGAGCTCTCTCCAGCACAAGTGTTGTCTCCAACCAAAGTTTCATTTCCACTCAAAGAATTTTCAGCGTGGCATTTTTATGTCCCACACAGGCCCCTGGGCAAGAACATGTCATTCAAGGACTACTGCTTTTCACCTTCCCTCTATAACACCAAACACATGGGAATGTTGACACCTTGTCCATCTTTTAAACCATGACCCAATGTGTGAGAGAGCAGTGGAGCCACCCTGTAAGCACTGAAGCAAGAGTTTAAATGACTACTCTAACAGCAGTCATTGACTGAGGAACAACAGACTCAGATCAGACTTTGAAGTGAGTTTTTTTCAAAAGCACTCACTATTTTTATTTTAAAAACACTATCCATCATCAATCCAGTTTGCTCAGGGTAACACATACTGAGCATATACAGGCATCTGCCTGTTCAAGCTTCCTACTTCTTCCCAGGAGCATTCCTGAACAGGGTCCTGCAATCACTGCTGTGCTGTTAGGAAGCCTCTGAGTGTCACTAACAACCTTCCCTCTGCAAGTGGTAATCACACCTGCAATCACAATGTCATCTGAGATAACAGTGAGCGGCGTGTGCACAGGCTGGAGTCACAACCCTGCCCCATGCAGCACACATCAAACACGTGCCATCACTGTCTTTACTCCACTTTTGCCATCATAATCCAGCCCTTATCCTTCCAAAAGGGTTAAGAGCATCCCCTGGGAAATCACTGCTCCAAGAGCCAGGCTCAGAGCACAGTCCCTGCAGCAGAGCTGTCTCCCAGCAGCTGGCTCGGGGAACAAGAGCAGGAATTGTCACCACAAACCCACGGAGAGGGCTCAGACAGCGCTCGTTCCTGCGGGCCGGCTCCGTCTGTGTACGGCAGAGCTGCTATTGTTGGTGCTGCTTAGGAAATATTCCAGGGAGTGTGTAATTGTTTATGCTCAGATTCTTTTATCAACGCTTAATTAACTGCAGTTACAACACATGTTCACCATTAATATTTTAAATTACTGAGATGTTTGCTGAATCTATTCTGATGGTCTTCTTGGAAACTTGCACCAAAGGTTCCAAAAGGGACAGGACGTAGTCCTGTGCAGTACTTAGCCCCTTCTTGATTAAGGGTCTTCAGGGATGGTCTTGGGTGATATCTACATTTCATGGCCATGACAGTATAAAAGGGGCCATTTCTAAAAGTTATCTGAAGCTGATTTTCTGCCTTTGTAAACAGCTCTGGGCATTTCTAAACCACAGTTTTACTCAGCTATAACAAAAGCTGTTGTCATCCAGCCATGTTGCAGAAAGTGGTTGCTTTGGATTTGGCCACATCTTCCAAATACACTGTTTTTTCAGTCATTTTATCCCACAGAAGCCACAATTAGAAACATTTTGCTCCTAAATTCCAGAAACAACTTCTAACAGCCTAGAAATTTTCCCCCAGTTGGCTCTTTCAGCTGGATCCCCTCTGCTGAAGTGACTGAGGAGCAGCTTTTTTACCTTTTAAACAGGAACACACAAAATGCACCCAAAGTCTGGTTTCCCTTTTACTGAGACCTGGGAGGACTGCAAATGAAAGTAATTTCAAAAATCATCCAGAGCTCCAAAAATTAGCTAAAGAACCCTTCTCCTTTTGAAGTTTACTTTACAGGCTTGCGACAAGATTCATCACTCGAGTCACAAGGCTTGTAATTGATCATTCTCAGCCTGTGCTCAGACAGCCTGGCGGTGTAGAATGCCAAGTCACCAGGGATTTAATGTTTGTGGGTTTGCAGCGTTTTAAAGGAGTTATTCTGGCAGTTTAAGGGGACCTTAACTAGTCTTGTTGTTCCATCCACCTCTTGTGAGTATTGACAATCTAATCAAGGTTACAATTAATGTGTTCCTTCTGTGCATTATTACACTGAATAACACTGACAGACTGTGCTTTTTTCCTCTGGAGCAGTTTTGCATTTCTTGGTCTAATCTTTGTGGCTTTATACTTATATATTAAAGCCTCTCCCTTTCCTTCCTGCCATACTTCTCTCCTTGCAAATACCACATTGTATATGAGTCTGCTCCCATCTTCCTTCCAGTGCAACTGTTACCAGGATAAGACTCTTCCTTGGTTATCCACTGGAGGAAGCAGACTCTTACCATAATGGAATCTGAATGACTGTGGGTAGTTCATTATAAATCATAGCTTTAACTTCCAGGGACCCTCCAAGCCAAATTCCCAAAAAAATGCTTCTAAAAGTCTGTGTATTTGTAGTCAGTCTAAATATCTCAGCTCTGAGCCTGTGAAGGAACTCTGCATCTCAGTTTTAGGGTCAGGACCTGTATTTGCTAGAATATTCAGTCCTATCACTATTTAACAGAGAAGCTAATAGCTGACAGGACGTGTTAGCTAAGCTTGCTAATTCTGGTCTTCCTACTCCATCCATAATTGATAATAAATTGCTATATTCTCATGTAAATTGCAATATTCTTTGGTTGTAATGTGTTCCCATTTTTCCATTTTCTAATCAGGCTGAGCATGGAATTTCTGTGAAACTTCTTGTTAAACTGCAGTTTTCAGGAAGATTTTTCATAAGCACTTTTCCCATATGTGATTATATTGTTTGTGTGGCACTGGAATTCTGTCAGCAATCTCCTACCTCAGCCTTGACTGTACCAAAGACATTTGGAGGAAATCATGCTTTTGTCCTATTTATTTTTCTTGCAAATAATTTCTGTGTTTCAGTGAAGGCTTACAAGAAATCCTAGATATCTGTAGAAGGTGAAAGTGGTGACTGTGATAGCCCTGATCTCTCAAGAAGTATTTCCATGGAAGTTCAGCTGAAGCTATCCTGGCCTTTCTGCTGCTGGCATCATTACACTGGATGTGCAGTTCTCCTGAAGAGCTCAGAGCACAGTGAAGTGTCTAAGTTTTGTCAGAGATACATACAGCAAAAACTTGCTTTGTTATATGACTTCTAGAGCTTTGTAGCTCTCCTGGTTAATTCTGATCATCTGGAGTCATTTAAGCATGAATGAGTGCTCTAAAGGTGCAAGGGAAATTAGTGCTGCCCATCTTATCAGACAGACACACATAGGAATAGCATTGCTTCCCTCATTTCTCAGGGAAGGAGCTTGGGCCCAACTTATTACAGTGACAGTGGCAGTGAAAGTTGAACTGGGACTAAAACAGATGTGAGAGAGAGAGAAAGAGGGAAAGGGAAGGAGAGAGACGGAGAGAATCAAAGGAAATATGGAGAAAATCTCTTTTGTAGCTAAAAGAGGAAAAAACCTTCTGCATAATCTACAGCAGCAGACACCAGGCTGGTGACATTGTCCATCTTTCCACTTCCAGGGTGGCTGAGTCACTGGAACACCTGAAGACCACCTTCACAGTTAGGCATCCTCACAAGTTATATTCTGTCACTTTTGGGCTTCTCCTCTCCACTTTTATTTCCAAAAATCAGTTGCTAGAATTCCTTTTCAGTTTAAGCATGCCTGGACCTACAGAGGATTCCAGTTAGCTCTAGCAGGCACAAGGTATGTTGTTTCTTTGGAAACATCAACTCTAGTTAAAACAGCAGTGCAGATGTAATGCCTTTGGGTGTCTCCAATCCAAGGCATATTTGGGATAATGGGAGATGGGATAATTTCCCATCAAAGTGTAAAGGTCATTTTGGGGACATCACCTCCAGTTTGCTCAGTTGTAAATAAATTTCCTTGAAGTTTCACTTGATATTCCATAGTTCAGTACTGCCAGTCAAGCCCTTGGTATCCTTTGATACAATACAAAATTTCACAATCCTACTGTCCCTTCCTCATTACCCCCACTCTACACTGCACACATGCATAGTCACATTAAATGTAGATGATGTTGCATGCATTAAAATGCTAACATTTGCTGTTCAGATTTATTGAATCATCAATTAATTTATCAAATTAATTCTGATAAAATAAAAGCTGATACCTTGGACAAAGATTATGCAGAGGAAAGAGGATTTCCAACAGCCAGAAGCCTCAGGTAGAGGTGTGTTAACAACAATCTGCTTGTACTTAGGCTGTTTTCAAACTATAATGAAAGCATATGGGATTTTTTACTAAGGATTTGGGTTTAGATCTCTTTGATTAATTGTTTTCAACCTGTCATTACATTTGCCTTAATGAGATTACCTTATAGCCATCGTTCCATGAATAACTAGTTCATTCATGGGCTCAGTTCTTTAAAAATATAGCAAATTATTTGAAATGTTCTCAGAGAAAAAAGTCTTTTGCACTAGAAAAACTGTTGGAGCTTTAATTACAAGTTTTATTGCAAATCATTTAACACTTGAATGCCCCTACTGATGAATAGGAGTCTGATCTGAATCTCATTCTCTTAATTAATTATGGCCATTTTTCTGTGCAGTCAACATAATTATTTCTATTATTATGAGGCTAAAAGACTGAAAACTAGATTTGGTTTAAGAAGATGAGAGACGTATATAGAGAAAAAATCCCAAAAGTCTAGTTCAAATAGGCAAAAAATACGTGTAATTAATTATTATTAGAACCGCTGTTTAAAAGCAGGGAGGTTGAGATACAGAAAGCTGCCCAAATCAGATTACATTGTAAGACTGTTGTAAAGAAATTAAAATGTTTCTTGAGTGCCATAGCTGTGGTTGAAAACATTTCCCTTTGATGTGACTAGGCTGCCCCTAATTTCCCATCTCCAGCTCACGAGGGACACGTTTCTGTTCCTAATGAACCCACACTCTGGCATAAAAGCAATATGTGCAACATGCAAACACGTCAAACAGCTCCAGTCAAAAGTTAAACTCTGGCAGGAAAACATGTAGGCTGAGGGATTTTCTGCAGTTTTTTGAGGGAGGATGGATTTTGGAGTCATTTTTTGGTTGTTTGTAAGCCCAGCCCCTTGGATGTTTAGGAAGTAATGAATGCAGTGGTCTAACTGAAATGAGCATGGTTTCCAACTCACATGTATGCAGAGAAAGCTGCTAGGAAGCCTCTCCTTCAAGGGGTAAAATTGCAACTGACTTTTTTTAAAATGTATATGAAAACATTGGGAATTGGAATGTCTGGAGACTTAACACTTTATATTCACATGTGGAAACATCTGTTCCTCTTCTATGCTTCTCACCCCTCTAGAAAGTGTAGCTGGTCAGAAAGGTTGTTCTTTCTGCTGAAACCCTCATCACTTCTGAGGTGGCCCATGAAGGTCCTAAATCAGCACCACTGGGGAGATAAGTCTGAGCAATAATCTGATTTAAGAATAACCAAGATGTACTAGAAATACTTCCAGACCTTAAAAAACCTACACCCCACTCATAAAATTATCAAGGTATCTTTTGAGAGACACTTTCTGTGTAGAGGTAGGTTAATGAGCGTAGGAGGAACATCTCTTGCAGCAAGCATACTGATAAACAGCCAGACATTACCATAATTCATCTGTAACTCACTCTTCAGGGCTTGGTTTTCGTCTTCTTTAAGGTAGACATTCTGCAATACTCCAATAGAAACATCCATTCTGATGAAATGACACCAAAGATCTGGGGATGTAAGCAAGCTGTGGTTAGTATATGTTTGAAAATTCGGGAAAAGCTTGAAAAGTTCATTGGAAGAATTTGCTGGTTACAATATTTCTGTTCCACTCTGCTCCACTCCTTTATTCTGCAGTTCACCAAAAACATATTTAGCATTTTGAGCTATCACAGCCATCAATGTTCACATATCTCAAGCTCATTCAAAGGAACTGTTTTTGAAAATAATAATCAGAGTTGACATCTGCAGTGCAATGTCATCTTAGTCTGTTTTGGAGATCAGAGAGGCAAACAGGCACCTTTTTTCAGATTAAGTCTTGGAAAGATCCTAGTCCTCTGCTTAATGACTAAATATTGCCTTCATGCTAAAGAGAGTGGCACACATATACCTATGTTTAGTTACACGTGTACACATATAGAGGCAAAAAACCCCTACAGCCACAACATAATTTTTTAAATACTCTAATATTTTGTTAATCCTTATGGTGGAATAACAGAACATTAGTCACAGTTTCCTGAGAATCCAAAGCACTTCCAGAAACAAAATCCACCAAGTGCACGCTTGCAGCAGAGTAGAGTCCTGGCAGGGATCTCTACACTGGATGTCTTAATGAATGCCAGGTACAGAATACTTACCCACAGCTGCTGCCCTTCCCAGCTAACAGCTTGTGCTGGAGCAGCATCAAAGCTGGCTGCAGGCGTAGCAAATGTATGCACCTGCACCGAGTAATTACTGAGCCTAATGCCAGTATGGATTAGCTTCAGTGCTCTCGTGAAAAAAGTATGGATTAACTCACAGCATTCAGCTTATTACAGCTGTCTTACTGCACATCCAGTTTTTATGGGCACTTATAAAGCAATATCCATCTACGTTCTCTTTTGATTTCTGATGATGGAGTCCTTCAGCTGTGACATTGGAGTGAACTTCAAAGCTCCCCCTTTGTCTGCTTTTCTCCCTCTTTTTTTTTTTTTTCATTTCAAACTCAGCATTAATTTGTAGGTTACTGCTCATGTCCTGCCACCACATGTACACCTAATGTCTATTTCCAACTTTTATATATAATTTACTTTATAATGTCTTTGTACGAATTTCCTCATCATCATCTGCAACCAGTAAGGAGACTGGATATCCATAAAAACCAGTTTGGAGATCACTTCTAAAAATCAAAATGGCTTTGACAACCATTGCTGTCTGCAGTGAGAGCTCCATTTAGATACTCCTGAATTTTGATCAGTATTTTCTTCTTCTGGAATAAATCTGGAAACAGAAATGAACAGCTGCTACTTCTGAAGCCATTCTCTTGAGCTGTCCCCGAAACCACGTAAAATTATTCTTATTATCAACTTGCAATTTCTTTTCTGTGAAAATGTAATAAAGATAAAAATAAATTTCAGCTCTAATGCCCTGTCTGTCCTGTGTATGCCTGTTTTGTCTAGACTGTGAGCAATGAGAACCAGACACCATCTGAAATGTTAATTTACTTTATTAAGGAAATGAGACTTATATGATCCTGGTATCTGTCTGTGTCCCTGTAATAGCTTTTGAACTCACTGCCTGATTTTGAGCTAATGTGACAGAAGTGGGGGGAACAAGATAATTGACCTGCTGCAAGTTTCAAGAAAATTAGAAGTTGTATAGAAGAAAGTGAGCTGTAAATGCCCTGAAAGCCTGCTGCAAGAATGCTCATGTAGGCTGAGATTATTCATACAGTAAAGATCTCTTACAAATTTCCCCTCTGCAGGGAAAAAAACAAAACCCAAACACCTAGAATCTGAAATAGTAGTTGATCAAGAAATACAAATTAACAGTAACTAAAGCTTGAGTTAGGCTGGTGCCCAGGGAACTAGTCTGCTGATCTGTCAAAAAGCAGCACCACATCTTGTGATGCACAGGGGGAACTGTCACTAGAGTGAGAAAGGGATCAGAGTTTCCTTGTGCTGGGCTGGGGATCAGCCACAGGGGCTGGAGCTGGCAGCCTGTGGAGCTGGCACTGCTTGGAACAGACAGTAAGTTGCATCAAAGCTGTGTGAAAACAGAGTTTTCTATAAGTGTACTTGTTTGGATTTGGCTGCCAAAATGTTTAGGGACTACGAGGGCATAAAGCAGCCCATGACAAAAGTAGTTCTTTTGATCAGAAATGACTTGAATACCCAGTATTTCACTGCAGGGCTGCAGAGAAAAGAGATGCCAACTTTGATGTCTGAAGATTCTCTGCTGCAAGGAAGACAATCTATTTTTGAATTACTCTTTTCCTAGCATAGGTGAAAGGAAGTGTGTAACTGGTATTAAGAAACTGCCCCTGGAACTGTATTTCGTAGTGACACTGTGCCGGAAGAGCTGCGTTGTGAGTGCACACAGATACAGTGTATTTTACACTGAGCATGTGGGATAAGACCAGGAAGAACAACAAAGATCAGAAGGGAAAAAAAGGAGTTGCATTTCTTTTCAGTACTATGTGTGTCTCTGGGCTGGTACTCATTTTTGTGCTCAGCCATTTTAAGCCTGAAAGTTCAGGGACACTCTGAAGTTATCCTGTGCTTAGCTAAAGGGTGAATGACACAGAGTCAGCTGCTTTCCGTCTATTTTCCTTCTCTTTGGGGAGTCCTGTTGCTCTCCAGCAGAGAAGGGAGCCCTTGCTTTGGAGATGGAGGAGAAGGTCTAACTCTAGGAATGAAAATTTGGCTGTGTATATGCTGATGGTGTTGTGCTAGCCTCACTAGCAGCAGTTGCTGCTTTGGAAGTGGTCTAGAGAGAGAATGATTTAGAGTATAGTTAATTAATTTGCTCTCCATAACAGGAACTGCTCACTTGAATGCTGCCCTACATTCTCTTCTCCAAAGCACCCCGGATGCAACACCCCAGGTAGAGCCAAGCTCCTGGTCTGTAACCAGGCACTTTATTCCACCAGAAAGGGCACTGTTAAATGAGGTCTCCTCTCCTCTGAGGTTGCTTGAAGGAATACAAGAGAGTTTATCATATCTCCATGCCTGGGAGCTATGGCAAACAAACTTTTTAAAGTTGTACTTCAGACCTGTCTCCTCTGGTGCTGTAAGATGCCAGCAGCAGAGGAATGTATTCATGGTGTAAGTAAAACAAATATAGGACACAATCACTGTAATTTACCCATTACTTTGCAATCACAAAAAAAAGGAAGAACTTGTCTCATTTAGTTCTCACCCTGCACGCAGATTCTATGTGTCCTTTAGGTTTCCTTGGTGAGGAGATGAAGGAAGGTATAGGGTATTTTTCTAAGAAACAAAATTTAACCTTGCACAAATTATTCCTGACCTGTCTTTTTTTTTGTTTGTTTTTCTTTGTTTTTCTTATAAGTGGTATCAGACAGGCAGTAGCCAATACTGATTTAAAATATATTTTCTCAGCACAGGGCTAGATTATGGAACTCCCTGCCACAGGACACGTTGGAGTCAGAGTCCTAGCATGACCTGAAAGAATCTGAATGTGTTCCTGGACACCAGGAAATCCTAAGTCTTCAAAAGGAATGGGCTTTAGAGTAGGGCTCCAGGCACAAGCTTTAACAGGGGAATATTTTAGGAAATGGGGTTCAGCTATGTTGCTCTATGAAGAAAGAGCTGGGCAGCCAGGCTGACAGAGTAACTTGGCACAGGTGAGGTGGTGGCTGTGAGGCTGACAAATACTGATTTGGCACTCCCAGGCTTCTAAGGAGCCATAGATTTGTTTCCAACTTGGTAAAATTTCCCTCGTGCTGATGAAACTCCTTGTCATGCAAAGATCAAACAATTTCTATATTTCAAGCAAAGAGAAACCACCAAAGAGAAGGACCAAAATTCCCTCTACTGCTTTTACATCTTATTATTACTATTCCTCATTTTAAGCACCTGAAATGCTGTTTCTATCACAGCCCATGTGCCAAAGTTCTTAAATAGTTGTTCAGTTGTCCTGTGAGCAAATGGAGGCCTTCACACTTTGTTCTCTAAGTGCTTTCTCCTCCCTGGTTCCCAGTAGGTTAAGATGTGTATGAATAAAATACACAAATGTGTAACATAAAAATGCTTTGGAGAAGGTTGTGTTTAGCAAAACAAATGGCCTGCCTTGGCAGCTGGTTATTTGTACTGCAGGGGGCCTGTGGAGCCCCACTGGGTGAGGTATTTTCACAGGTCTATAAAAGAAGATACTTTGCTTTGGGGAACACCTTCTGGCCCCCTTGTGTCACAGCCTAGAAGTGGAGTTGGACTGTGAATTACCCCTTTTATCTGGAGTCAATGAGCTCAGCTAAGTGGCCCAATCTAACTTTCTTTGGTGTCCCAGAACCTTCGTGTGGTTATTTTCTTACTTGATTTCTCCAAAAACTACATTGATACAAACAAGATTAATCTGTGGTTTCTCCTGGTTGTTGGCAGAGCTGAGAATTGCATTTGCTGCCTTTAGGAGTGCTATGATAGGCTCACTCTTCATGTGGCTGATGCAGTTTACGGTGTTTGAACAGGTAAATGCCATTCACTGTGTGAGGAAAGGTATGGTAAGAAGGCAAATCCTAGATTAAAGTAAATCTTCACCTTTCAGCTAAAGGGAAGCTGGAAATGTTTTTCAAGATTTTTTTAAAGAAAAACTTGATCGTGCAACAGGAAGCAGGAGTTCAAAATAGAACATCAGTGGGAATATCACAGGAAGAGGAGTCTGTAAATTTCCAACCTGCTCTCTGGGTTGGAGAACTCAGGGTGTCTATGGTAAGGGTTTGCTCTACATGCTTTTAAATGCCATGGTGGGAGAAGTGGATTTGAAGCATATGAAATGTTCTCGGTCTTCTGTAATTCTTGGTATGTTGACAGAGCAGTTAATGAAAGGCTGTTTCAGCTGACCAGTTGGAATATAGATAGAGAATGTGCATGTGGTGAGGAGATCTGCATTCAATTACCCTCCTACCACAGACTGGCTGCAGACAAGACAATTATTCTGTGCCTCAGTTCCCTAATTCTAAAACAATGAGCTTCCTTTGTCTGACTTGTCTAAGTAGAGGAGATGCTCCTTGGGGCACTGATTGTCTCTTTAAATGTTTTTTGTTTTACTAGTTAATACAAAGCAGCTCTGACTATCTGAGTACTACTGGAATTTTTCTGCTCCTAATCAGAAGTGGTTAATTAGTCACTTGCTATCTCTGGGTTTAATTTTTGTTTTCTTTATCTAATATTGGCAAAAAGGGTTTTTATTTCTTGAACAACAGTATTACATTTACTTTTGGAAAACTGTCTCACGTGATGTCTTTATTTCCCTTTTTTCGCACTCCATCACAGTTTAAGAATGTCAGCAATGGTAGTCCAAACTGCCACACAGACAAATTGTTTTTAGACCAAATTTTTATTTTCTAGACAAACATTTACAACTACCACTGTAGAGCTGCTTCATTGCCAGTTGTCCCCCTGTGCATAAAGTTAAATTGAAGCTTTCAGAGCAGATTTGAGATGCCAAAATGTCACTAGCCTAGGTGAATTCTAGTGCAGTCTCTGGTGCATGTGTGTTATTCACATTAAAACTATCACTTTGGCACAGAAGCCACTTGGGCTGACTTAAAAATATTCGACCAGATAACAAGGAGACATAGCAGTCACTGGAAGCATTTCCAACTTGGGTTATTTAATTAGACCTTATGACTGAAAAATCTTATGATCATCAGAAGATCAACATTCCAACATATTCCTGGTTATATTTATTAAATACTTCCTTTTTTGGTCCTAAGTGTGAATGTTTGGAAAAATGTTAATACAACCCACTTGACTTCACTGGCACATTTTACAAAAGGAGGAGGAAAAAATGTGGAAGCCACTGAAAACTAAAGGGTTCTTGCTTCGGAGAAAAACAAAATTCAAGCCAGTGCTACAGACTGGCTGGAACTCTTCCACAGTTTTAAAAGGAAAAGACCCTACTGAAAGCTCTTTTCACAAAACTCCTTTACTTCCTTTGAATAAAAGAGGAACCAAGCGCACTTAGCAGTGTGTAAAACATTTCTTTAAGAGAAGCCAGCTTTATCTTCAAGTCCCAGCTAGTTAATCTGCTCAAACTCATTTTTAACTTAAAGTCTGAGAAATCTGACACCACCACAGGGACTTAAAGCTTTTAGTCTAGATGGAATCTGCTGACAATTCATTCAGCTAGGGCACCAATAAAGACACATTGGTTTCTCTCATTAAATTTGGTAAAAATGAATGTTTTCCTCTTTCAGGGAAAAAGAAGGAAGGGGACAAGTATTCATTTTCTCTCTCCCTAGATCTGTAAACTGTACTAGATACATTTACATGGTATCTTCGGGTACGTGTGCCATAGCTGAATGATATGCAAATACAGCTGTTTTGGAAGTGCCTGGGAAATCCTGCATTCCCCTCCTGGAGGGGAGCATTCCCCTCAATATGTTGCATATTTTCACCTGCTCTGCAATAGACTCACTTGCACTTCTGGCTATAAATCCACAAGCCTGGGTATATCTGCAGTGTAACTGGGGTTGGCTTCCAAAATCCAGATAGTGAACTACTTGTGTGAAACTCCTTGTGGGAGGTTGGAAATTCCAAATGTGCACTGGAGCATGGTCAGGTATGTGCTGCATTCACAGGTAACTATGATATCTTCTTGCATTTTTACTGTTTGTGGATTGGTTGATAACTGAACAGAACTTCCTGGCAAAAGCTTTTAATTACAAATGCTACATTATTCTCCCATAACTGTTGAAGTTACCTAATCTGAGTTTTGTCAAATAACAATTTTATTGCCATGAATTAGGCAAACTTCAAATATATCTCTCAATTTATCATGTTTACTTCTTGAAGGCAACAAATCTGTGTTATGTAACACTGGCCAGACATTGTTTCTATCACACTGTTCTTCACTTTCATTCCCAAGGGTTGGGGTATTTGCATTCCTTAGCTTTGCATTAAAAAGAGAAGAAAAAAAAAAAAAAAAAAGAGAACAATAAAATAAGAATGCTGTGCATCTCTGTAATTATGCTGTAGCCACGTAGCCACGACCAGTGCTTCTTTCTTTAGGTTAGAACTTGAGATTAGAGACTGAAGGTTGTAATAAAAGTAAATTATACTCTGTAGCTGGTTTGGCTGGTCTCTGTATGCATAGCAATGGACACTAACTCCAGATGTAATGGAAACTCTCTACTGTGGATTATTGAGAAGAATGTAACTGTGCTTTGGTAGAAACAGTAACAGGCATATTTGCTGAATTTTCCCAGCCTCAGATTCATCTCAAACTCCCCCTGTCAATTTGAACTCAGGTCTGCTGAAGTGAGAGCTTCAGGACAAAAAGCTGTGTCTTCCCCATGCACAGGCATTTCATGAAAAAGGACAAAGCTAACTGCACAGTGCAGAAGAGAAGATTTTCCATCTGTTGATTGTCTTTACAGTAAACCATGAGAAGGTTTGGGTTGGATATTAGGAAAAGTTTCTTCACCCAGAGGGTGGTTGGGCACTGGGACGGGCTCCCCAGGGCAGTGGTGACAGCACCAGCCAAAGAAGTGTTTAGACAACGTTCTCAGGCTCATGGTGTGACTCCTGAGGTGTCCTGGGCAGGGCCAGGAGCTGGACTTGGAAGACCTGTAGGTCTCTTTCAGCTCAGGAGGTTCATGATTCTGTGATTGATCTGCAGGGTCAATCAAGCTTCAGCTGGTATCTGTTTCTCTGTGTCCATTTGCACAACACAGGGTAACCACTCCCTTTGTCTACCACTTGACTTACATGAAAACCAATAGCACCCTGCTGATGGATTTCATTCAGCAAGTCAGAAGTAGTTACTGGTTTTGATGCTGTAATTTATGAAAGTGGAAGTTCTCTGCCACCACCTGTGGCTTTAGAAAAATGAAGATGCAGAATATTTGTAGTTCAACCAAATATTTGGTCTGCTAGTCTGAACAGTCTGTTAGTTTGAAACACAGGTTGTGCAATTTAGCTGCTATTAAAATCAATGATATTGCTAGATTTTACTTGTTTATTCACTAGCTTATGTTGCTCCAGCCGCTAAATACAAGATGATAAAACAGCTGCTGAGTTTCCAAATCTGAAATTTCCCCAGCAGCCAAATGCTTACAGCCTTGTTGCCTTTTTCCATCAAACATAGAAGTATAAAGGCTCAGATACCTGTGCAAGTCACCAGATAGGCATAAACTACCTGTGTGGTCTTTTGCTAGCACATCTAATCCAGTTTTCTTTCTCCTGAACTGAATAAACTGATGCTGGCCTAAATGCTGTATGTCAATGTTAGTACTATATTGTGACTGACCTCTTGGCTTCCTCCCTCCTTGCATGCTCAATCTCTATTTGCAGCATGAAACTCACCAGGCTTTTATGCTTTCTATGTTCACAATCAGCAAAGACATAAGCAGGATGAGGATGATAATTTAGTCTGCCTGCAGATTTGGGAAGATATTATAGTGGCTCCCTTTTTAGAAGATTATCTTCTAATCTCAAGAGGCTAGAAACTACATTCCTTTTAAAATGAGTGTTTGCATTCTGAAAAAACAAAACAAGCTCTTGTGTCAGAAAAGAAAGAATGGGCTCAGGGAAATGGACAAATATGTTCCTTTCCAGTAAAGTTAATTCCTAAGTATCTGATTCTAGCAGTTTCCCTGCTTAATTAGGGGTCATATCAGGAACAAGCTCTAAACTTAAGCATTTTCTGAAGCAGAAGTGTAAGTGAGAAGGCAGCACATATCAAAATACAATTGTGTTTAGGTACCTGCTGAACTTTATCCTGAAAGGAGCCAAAAGGATTTTACAGAAATATTGCCACTGAAAGAATGAAAGAGGAAGAAAGCACAAAACAGAAGGAGAGGTTATCTTTACTCCCTCTATGCAGCGCTGCTCCTTGTTCTCCTAATCACCTGATAATCATCTCAACCCCATAGTTCAGCTTCAGTAACTCACTTTTCCTAACACTTCAGCTGGGTAACTTCATCCTTCACTCATTTCCTGTGCCCTGCCCTACAGAAGCTATACAAGCTCTCTGAGGGTTTTGCTGGTTACAGTCCGTGGCTTGTAAGCTACAAAAATCTAAATGTAGGTCAAGATGAGTTGAAATCTTTTAAACACAGCCAGCCGCTGTTTCCTAAACACGTCCCTGGAGCAGCTGCATGGAGGATGTTTACAATTAAAAAACAACCCTAAAGCAGCCAGTTCAGAATGCACAGGATTACTGTAGCCAGCAGCATTCATTAAACATCATATCTGAACTTTCATTATTTTGGGCTTGATCAGATTTAAGATCAGCATCTGAAGAAGTGGAACTATTGACTTCCAGCATCCTAGAGGGCTCTTAGAACAAAAGCCCAACTAGAAGATAAATGGTCCCAAAAGGACTCTGGGGATGAACTGTGACTGGACATCAAGTGTTATGTCATTCTGGTTTCTACCAGGATGGGAGATCCCTCACTTTTTTTTTTCCTTTCCTTCTTGATCTGACTTGTGCAATTAAAATCCCAACAAAACAAACCAGCAAAGAAAAAAAAACCTTCCAGCAAAACAAAACACGAAAAAAGATGAGCTCTGCTGAAAATGAGTCAATCCCTTGAAACCCAGCAGGGGCACCGTCTGCTATCCTTATGGAGCTCAGTGGCTTTCATCACGATTCAAGTGTCTCCTACTCCTCCCTCGCAGCTGAAGGCAGATGTGGGTTCACTGGCAACACTGGGCCTTGTTCTTTGTGAGTGTTTAAGGCCTGAGCAATCATTTTAAATTGAAAGCAGAGATGGCGATGCTATTACAAGATTGTCTAGAGCAGCGATTCCCAACTGGTAAGACATGAGAACATTTACAAGAAAAAGGTTTCGTGAAGTCTAGGCTAGAAATCAACACAGAAATGCATAAGCATGATGCAGAGCAGCATCTTCTTAACAGTTAAAATATGTTGAGAAGAAAACTTCTTCCAAGAAGGTGTTGGCAGTACAATCTTCAGTCAGACCATGGAGAAGGTTGAAGCAAGCTTGTCCCTGGCTCTCCGTGGCTCTTTGGTTTTTGTGTACTTTTTGTATTCTAATGTCAAATAATAATTTATCTGCAGAAAACAAGTGTTCATGCAACAAGCATCTTGCTTTTAACAGCTCATGTGCTGATGGGTGCATAGCTGTGGAACTCTGTGCTCATGCACTGCCATCTGAAATCCACTATAGACAGACAGTCGTGCACATCAGGAAAGAACAGGGATGGATGTCCATTTGTTTTGGGCTAAAGAGAAAAACATCTGGCAATCCAGAATTTGCCACAACCATGCACTGAGAAGGAAAAAGCCCAGGAGTATCAGTCTGCCTGGATGTAACCAACAGGGAGAGAGGTTTAATAGAGTGAGGACTGAGGTACACAGAACCTCTGACAATAAAATAACTTTTCTGTAGGAGTCCCTTTTCAGTGGTTCTGGTCAAAATAAAAATAAAGAAATAAGTACGTCTCTAGTAACTTATCAAAGTCCCAGAGCCTTTAAAACAGCAAAAGCATCTTATTCTCCTAAGAGTCAATCCAAAGGAATTGGTAAAAAAAACTAACACTGCCTCCTCCTGAAGAGTTAGCAGCCATCCCCCCGGTGCACTCCCTTTGTACTGCACCTGAAAAAGTCAAAAGTGATGGCTCTAACTTTTCATGGACTCATGCTGGTTACTGCTCTCATCCTTCACAGAAGCTCAGGCACCCAGAATGATGCACCAGGAAAAAGGCAGCATCCTGCACTGCCTCCATGTACAGCCTACTCAGGTTGCAGGACACATGCTCTATCAATGGCAGAAAAATTCACCTCAGAATCAAAATGGAAAACATTGAGGTCTCTGCAAATATAAAACTCTTGATATCACTGCAGCCAAGAACAGCTTTGCTGTGACTGGTTTATCTTGGCCCCGTTTTTCTGAGTTGATGGCTGTTAAGATGAAATAATGAGGGGAGAGAAAGAATTGTAGCCTAGGCTGTGTTTCACTCCATCACCCTTAGAAGTATCTTAGTGCCTGGTGAGGAGGCAGGTTTTCTACAGCTTGTGCTTTCCTTTTTCTGTAGCAGTTCAGAACCCCATATTAACATACCTAGCAGCAATCTGCAGCACAGAAGAACATGAGAGGACAGAAAAGAAAGGCTTTATCTATAGAACCTGGGTTGTTTGTATGTCTATCCCCATGTATGTTTATGATCTGGCTGTAAGTCCATTTCAAATACAGAGTTGACTGTGTTTTTTAAATGTATCAATGAAAAAAAAATTAAAGTATCAGAGTAAAAAGGTGTTAAGTTAGCAATGTATGCAATTTCATACATTTCCTCCTCAGGGTCTCCAGCCCCACATTACGAAACAGCGGTTCTAAGGTCTTATTGTTGAAAAGGATTCAATTTGTCCCCATCTTGCATTTGCTCTTCCTTCTACACTACTTTAGCACTTAACACAATTAACTGTAAACGGTTTATTAAAATAAATCCCCTGCCCCAGATTTGGACGTCCCTAGGCAGATGTGCCAGGGCATGGGTTCTAGGCAGGCCCCAGGGGTGGGGGAGGCAGGGGCAGCCCTGAACCCCCATGTGCCTGAGAGAAAGTGCTGTGGTGGCATGGGGGCACAGCATGGCACGGCTGCAGCTCCATACCCTGCACTCCCCATACACACCCACACGCTGGGCCATCCTATCCCGGTCCCATGCAAACCTTCACATACCTCCTCTGTGCTCTCCCCTCTGTGCAAGCTATGCAGTTCCGCCAGAACACACACAGATCTCCCATATGTACTTCATTCACATCCCATGCCAGCCCATAACCACACTCCTCTACACTTCCCATATATGCACCCCATAGATCCAAGGTCTATAACCCCCACATCCCCACAGGCTCTGCAACGCACGGCTCATATGGCACCATGTGCATCCCTACACACCCCTCATACCCCCCGCACACATATGGGGACACCCTCCATCCGCAGCCGCCCCACCTGGGCCAGCCGCGCTCCAGAGGTGCTGGGCTGTCCCCCTCCCTTCGCCGGCCCAGGACGCCCGGCCGCTGCCGAGCGAGGCTCCGCCGGGAAGGAGCGAAGGGCGGCCGCGCCGACCGCAGGCGGTATCGCCGCTGGGCACCGCTTCCCCCGCGGGCTCCGCGCTTCCCCCGCTGCCGTCGGGCGCGGGGCAGCCCGGCCCGGCCCGGCCGAGCCCAGAGGCAGGTGAGCTGCGGCT
>VYXD01009374.1:0-14122 GCA_013397195.1 Hylia prasina | reverse complement strand
GGAGCCGCAGATCCGGGGCTGGACAGCTCGGGGCGAGGCGGCTCCGCCGGCCCTCCCCGGAGCCGACTGCGCCCCGGGACGCGGAGGGAAGCCCGTGGGCGGGCACGGGTGGGGGGTACCGCGGCATCCTCCGCAGGGGGAGGTGAAGTAGGCGGAGAAGGAGGAGGAGGAGGAGAAGAGGGAAACCTGCTTCTCCGGAGGGACGAGGTAGCGGCGCTGCAGCGAGCCAGCCCAGCGGCGCGGGCTGCGGGCACATGCCGGGCTTGGAGCACCGGAGCCGCGGAATTCCTGCGGGCGTCTCAGCCCAGCTCCCGTCCCTTCCCCGGCGAGAGCGTCAGCTGGGCTCCGGCAGGGAGGACGGCTCACCTACGGCTCCCCTCCCGGAGTGCATTAATCCCAGAGCAAGCAAACCTGGTAGTAAGTACTTGTCATCTTTTATGTATGATTTTTTTACAGTTTTATTGTTCTCTGCTGGCAGGTAGCAAAGGATTTCTAAGATGAAGCATTTATAGGCTCGGCTGTAAGGATAATCTCTCTGGCTCTCCCTTGGCCTCTTGAGCCTTTCAAATATAGAGGTTCATATGTGGAGGCACATGTAGCAACATTCCTTCATTACACATCTACGTCTTTAATGTTTCAGGAAAGATGTATGTGCTGGGATTTATTTATTTTTTTTTTTTAACTTCTGCTGCTCTCAAAGTAATTTGTATCATGTTGCACAACATGCTTAGAGTCTCAGAGAAGGATAAATCCTGGTGACACCACTTAAACATCCTGCATGAGGATGGGGGAAAGAGATGAATGTTTAAAATCATTAACTTGGCAGAGGCGGAGAAGTCACTTCTCTGCAGGCTGCCTTCACGCTATGGAGCAATATGCTTTTAGGGATTCTTTGCCTTTTAATCCTCTTTCCTGTATGTGCACATCTGGACTCTGGCCTGGCACTGCTCCCTGCACTCAGGCTGGAAGGGAGTGGCATGGCAGACTAGCAGGGGCTGGAGACCAGGGATGAAAAGACAGACGATCCTTCCCTCCTCTTACAGTTTAAAGATACTTTTTTGCTCTAGTCTGGTCTTCTGCAGAGTAAATCCAGGGGAATACTTTTCCTAGAGTAACGAAGTGGAATCAAAAGTGGTTTGAAGGGGGCATTATTCTCCCTACAAAGGGAATGGCTGAAAGGATAAGTACCTGATTCCACACCCTTCATGTAAGGGGTTTCCAAGCATTTGGAGTGGAAGGAGTTGGATGTGGAGTTATATGATTTGCAGAAGGTGTGTTCCCCACTAAGACTCTACAAAATTATGCTACCTCTTCGTGGAGTGCTGGGAATGCCATTTCTGTCAGTGGAGTTGTAAGAGAACTAGTAATTTCTCTCTAATTTTAAATCCTTAACAGAACTACTATCTTTCTCCCCCAACTTCCTGCACACATCTTTTTTTCATGTTATTCTGCTAATGACTTGCATTATTATTTGCAGAATATGATATGTGTCTTCCTGTGCAACTCTATATTTGCTGAGATGTTCCTGGAACTAGGTTCTACGAGTGCATTTTAGGAGCCTTCTGTTTTTAAACCAGAATTATATTTAATAAGTGAATAGTTAATTTTCATCTGGCACATATCCAGTATTTTCTGTTTCCTCAAGTGATACTATTCTGTAGCTGGTCACTGTGTGCTGTGTTCTCATAATACACTAATGTTACACCCATTCTTAACCTTTTGCAAATGAATGCTACAGGACAAGTGTTTTAGCTCAAAAAGTAACTGGAGTGACTTTTTGGTTGTAGTAGGAGAATGTTTGCTACCAGAGGATCAGCCACTAGAATGACAGGCAGGATGTCCTGTGCTGGTGTGTGACATATTAATGGCATTTAACCTTTTTAAATGGACATGAGCAGAAAGGAAATGCCTGGTTTAATAAACATCACAGCTAGAATTTTATATAAATGTGGGAGGCTCACACCCGTTAATATCACTGACCCCATTTTTATTGGTTGTGTAGGGAAGTCTTAAAAGGTCTGCTGCAAAGAAAGTTATAAATCAGATACTCTGCTGTTGCAAGCATGTGTCCATAGCTTTAGCTGCCCTCCTGCATGGTGCAAAGGAGAATGAAGAAAATAATTCAGTGAAGTTCTGTTGGTTTGCTTGTATAATGCTGAAAGGGAATTTATAAAGAAAGTCTGAAATAAGCTGAGATTACATATTGCCATTGGCTTAGGTTAAATGTAAGAGGCGCATAATTTTTCACCAGTTTTTGGTCTCTGTGTTTTGTGCTCTCTGTTCTCCCTGGCTCCTCCTTTAAGTTCATTAGGACTTCCTCTGGGCGATGATCCGATTTTTACAGTCAATCAAAATCCATACCAATATCCTTATGCAGGCCAAATGCACTGAACTTAGAAACACTATAAACCAACAGCTACAAATTACTTTCAGAGCCCTCCTAAAACAAAATGCAGATATAAATAGAGTTCAGAACTGCTCCAAATGCTGTGCCTTAAAGCTGTGGATGTCTAAATCCAGAAAATGTGCTGAGAAGCTCTATTTGAGAGCCATGTAAGGAGATGGCTGAAGTTTCTTGTTAGACTCTGGAGAACTGGTAGCCACAGTTTGTGGTTGTTGGACTCTTCTAGGTAGTTTGAATTCAGGTCTGAGCATGGGCTGGAAGTGAGCCTGGTTTTGCAGACATACTCATCTCCTTTCATTCATAAACTTGTCAAGTACATAATAAAACTTGCTGTGGTTGTTTGCTTTCACTGTGTTTAGAGCTGTACTCAATAGCTTTTCCAAACTTTATTCCACAGGTGAAGGTAATTTTGTCTTCCCTTGGCTGATTAATACACTCTTCTCTCTTTGATGATAAATTACTTTTTTTTTTTTTTTAATAACCTCCCATGGAAGGTTAGGTGATCCTTTCTCTCATGGCTCTAGAAACACGTTGCTGCACCTGTTGCAGTAGACTTTTTAAACTTTTTCTGTGGCATCCACTACACCAAACAGGATCTCAGCAAGCTTTGTACAGCTGCCTTCATCCCACTGATGGGAATGCTTCCATGATAAGGCTACATATGTTGTTTGGATTTCAGCACTGGATGCAGAGAAAATATGATTAAGCTATAGTGCTGAAAAGGATTCATTAGTGAACCCAGATGCTTCCAGGTAGGATGGACTCCAGAGTTTTTTTTTTAATTTAGCATAGCTTTAAATGTCATATATGTTGTCTGGGCTTTACTGAAATCTGCATCTTTTACAGTATGGGTTTTGCTGAAATCTCTGTCTCTTCTGAGCAATTGTACAGGGTCTATTGAGCGTGCTACAGCAAGGTCTGTCTCTAATAATGTTTTCATTAAGCCTCTCTACAGACAGAAGAGTAAACTAATTGCCAGACTAACATGTCATTTGGCTCTGTGAACAAGCTACTGAACACTAACTTATGAATGGAAACTTAAAAGGCTCATTAGCAACCTGCTACATGAAAGAAATCCCAAAGTGAAATGAAAATACATTTATATTCCTGTTGCTATTAAAGCTGATAGAATTCCAGTTTAGTTTTCATGGGAATCTTAACTAATTTCATAAACTTTTTTTGCCTCTGAACTTTAAGCAGCTGCTCCCTTTATAAAAGCTAGGAATAACTGGTTCTGCTTTAGTAGGAATGAAAGGAGAATTGAGCTCTATAGAAATGAGGAGATTAGAACTCCATGAGGCATATACCCATTTAATGCTGCTGGAAACCAAACCTGCTTGAATAATCTTAACTCTCACTTCTGGTGAGCAGAAATTCTAGGGGAAAAAGAAAAATTCCCTTAGTGACTTATTAACAAAGGCTTTTCAGGTTTGCTGGGATTTATCATGTGAGCCTAATCTACCTTTTGTTCATCCAGTTGGCAGGCTTTAAGATTTAAAAGGGTCTGCAGAAGCTCCTCCCCCAAACTCCTTACTTAATTAAAGAGGCTTGGTGCATTATTTACTTTTGAGTCTTCCATTTATATGGGAACAATGAGTTGGGGTTAACATATTGTAAAATATTTGTGAATGCTGCATTATAGGCAGGGAAAAGAAACAAACTTTGGCTACGCCTTCAAATTAATACTGACCTACATGGGTTCAGTGAGAATCACTGAAAGTGAGGCCAGTCATATGTAAATACTAAAGTATAAATACAGGTGTGTAACTCTACAACAAATTCCTTTGCCACTGTAGGTGATTTAAAGGGCCTGGAGGAGAGTTGGTTTCATTTGCATCTATGAGAGGAGGAGAGTTGGTTTCATTTGCATCTATGAGAGGCCTCGGATATGCAGATCAGGATTTGCACATACCAGTAATTTTTATATTTTGCTTTGGTAGTTCATCAAAGACAGACTGGTAACTGTAGTTCTCTCACTAGTTCCCCCAGTTCCTTCTCCTCCCCCACTCCATTCATCCCTGTAGCTGTGAGCATCAAGTTGCAGATAAAACGACTTCTGAGAGAGCAATGGGATGCAGCTCTTGCCAAAGGCAATTAAGTGCTTAGGATTACAGTGTGCTTTACAAAGTGTGTTCTTGCTGAATCCCTTTCCTCTTCTGTTCGCTGGCACTAAGCAGTTTCTTGGCACTTACCTTTGTTATAACAAGTCTGAGCATTGCTAAACTTCACTACAGCATGTTTAGCAAGCTGCAGTCTTCTATTTTGAGGATAGTCTTTCTGGTGAGTCTTTACACAGAGTCAGCTTGACCTCATCACCTTTGCTGTAATTGGATTAAATTCACTCAGTTGCCAAAAACACGACCAGCTGACAGCATATTAATTCTTCAGACTGAAGAGCTGTTTTGTATGCATAGGTTCCATGGTATCAAAGGCAATTTTAGGGCTTGTGACGCAGCCAATGTGTCACAGGATACAGAACTGTCACAGAGGGATGTTTTCAGTTATTTTCTTCATTGCAAAAGGGTTCAAACAGACCATACATTCTGCGTGAAAGTAGAAGATCTAACCTGTGGGAGAAGAAATTACTTGCTCTATTTGTCAGTCCTGCGCATCACTTGCTGCTGCTTCTTGTGAAATGTGATAAATTGCTGAGAGTCCACAGACATCCTGGCTGAGGAAAGTGAATGATGGCATGTGCTGTTTTACACACTCACTGCAGTTTATTTCTAATTTTTGCACAGCAGGTTATAATCATTATTCTGAGTTGGTTTTTTATTGCTTTTTTTCTGTCATTCTTCAGCAGTCCTGTGATCTGAGGTATTTGAAGAGTGGCAGGATGATATCTGAGCAAAAAAAAAAAAAAGTACCCAAAAAGGATACTGGAACAGTGTAGTGAAGGATAATCTGATCACCAAGCCTGTAGTTTCACCCAGAGACCTTTTATATACTGTTTAAACCAGTGTAATCCAGCTTTCAGTGGGAACCACTGCTAAGCAGCAAAAATCACTACCCTGATTGTTAACCTCAGCAAAATGTTAAAGGATGAGTGAGTAATGGAGACACCAAGGACCGAGTCGCAAATACTCTTACAAAGAGGACTTGGGAGACACAGTGGTACCCAGTATGGCACAGGCACTCTGAGCTATTCCAAATAATGAAAGGATCCCAGTTTTAGCTTTTCTTATCTGCCTGGAAGTACTGCAAGTTTCCTGTTTGCTGCAGAGGCCTGTAAGAGCTGTGTTTTGCAGGCAGCATGGGCCAGAGGAACTAGAGCTCCCAGCTTTGTGTTCTGAGCAGGGCATTGTTGCACTTGATTTCAAGGTGATGTTGCTTTTTCTAAATTCTATAAACTGATGAACACTTCCGGTGCAAAACAATAGGGAAACAAGGTGAGACAGGGGTGTGAGATTTTCCATACCTTCTAAATGACAGTCACAATTTAATTTAATGTGTGAATGTGCAGTGCAGATAGTAACTAGGATGTCTGCTTTAATACCCCATTATAAAATGCATATAGTTGCCTAATATTTTTGGCAGTGTTGACTATTAAGAAGTTGCTTGTCTCCTAATGGAAGAAATATATGATTCCATTAATTCTTTATAATGGTGTAAGCAGTTTGCTAAATACTGAATAAAGGAGTTTTTCATTTGCATGTTTTATGTAATGTAATTGGAATCAATGTCATTAAAAACAAATTAAAAACAAAACAAAACAAAACAAACAAGCAAAAAAACCCCTCAGAACCAAAATACTCATCTCACCTGGACAAGGATTAAGTCTGACTGGGTGAAAAAAATAAAGTATGAGGGCATGTTCTGTAAGAAGCACTCGCAAAGTCCAGGTCAGACATACACTGTATGTTGTTACACTGTTGATCGTATCAAAAAGAAAGTTACAAACCAAAAGCAATACGCAAGCTGTGTTTAAAATACACAGGAAAGAGAAATTTGTCAAGAATGGCCTGTTTTACTTATTTACCTCAGATCTTTTAGGATGATAAGCCTTCCTTTCTTTGGTGGAAGGAGAGGAAGATATTAAGTCAGCGCTGAATGTCTGAAAGCGTTACTGACTCATCACTAGTTCAAGTCCAGCCTGGTTTTGGAGGTGAGAAACCTCTTCTGTTCTGTGCAGGGTAAGTTTACAGCAGAGCTGCTGTGGGTTGGACTGGCGAGCCCTGCCTGCACTCAGGCTGCTGCTGCTGTTTGGGAGCTGACACTGTGGTCGTGGTGGCCTCAGGGGTGTATCTTGGGCACAGCCTGAGAGAACATCGCAGAGGGAGCCCTGGCTTGGAAACAACAGCTGGTGTCTCACCCCCATCATCACAGCAGCGCAGTTCCTCTGACCTCAACAGAGTTGCAGCATTCATGGTTTTCAGTGACGTGGGAGCAAAACTGGGCCTATATTCTTTTAACTGGTCTATTTAGCAGCTCTTTTCCATATGCAGTCTCCATGCCAGTGACAGGAGCTTCCTGGAACTGACAGCAGACACAAAAGGCCCTCTTCTCTAAACCACTGGACCTTAAGAATTTGAAAGGATGTTACAACAAGCCTCATAATACACCATTGTCAGGCTCTCTCTGAAGAGGCCTGCAGTGGTATCATACCTCTAAGCTTTCCAGAGGGGGTGTGATGACCCCACATGGAAGAAAATACAAGAGTAATGGTTTGGGTGGCTATGAGGAATTTTATGGTACTACTTCCCCTGGCTGTAACCCGAAACCAGCTGGAGGCATTTAGTGCTAACTGAACTCTTTATATAGAGACAGGCAAATATCTGAGCATGTGTCCTGCAGGATTTTTAAGAAGAGATCTTGGCTTGTAAGTCTGCCTCTTTCTTATAGACGGGGGAGTGGTGAAAGAAGGTTTGTTTTATTTTCTCCTACATTTCCCTTTCTTCTTCCTACTCATTTTCCTGTTCCTTTGCACTACAGCAGTTTTTCATGTTGCTGTGAAAGTGTCTGTGCTTGTGAGTAGAGTGAGCACATTTGAATGGAAGAGGCGGTGGGTTTGGGAAATCGGGAGCTCCAGCATTCCCAAGGGAGGGGCAGGATTTGCATTCCCTACTCCCTCAGCCCTGCTCAGGGATGTGCCTGAAGGTGTGTCTGTGGGATGGCAGCCGGTATCCAGGAGGGAATCCCTTCACGGTGAGGAGGCAGGAGCGGTGCTGTGCAGGCCTGACCTCCTGCCGTGCCGACTTCGAGGCACTTCCCGCCATTTTGCCTCAGCCCCGGCCTGTGGGACCAAGGCTTTATTGCAACTAACAGGGAATTTTGCTCAAGTTTTATGCTAAAGTCAGCCTGAACCGGGGTACTTATTGATCAAATAATCCCATCTTGTGCAGAGCAAAAGACAGTTTCATGTGCGTTTTCTTAAAATGCTTCTAAACCCAGTCAGCAGAAGCATTGCTCCTTCAGTTTATCTGAAATTGGGCCTTTATCAAGTTCACTTCAGATGACTAATAAAGTATTGAATTCCCATTCAATCTATTTAGTTCTTCCCTGATACAGAGCTCAGTTATAGTCCTTTTCCAGGGTATTTCCAAGCTATAGCTGCGGCTGTTGATGTGGTCCTGGTTAGCCTGAGCAGAAGTTGGGGCTCACTTCCTGACTGGACCACAGTGACAACCAGAAAATGAGGTTACAAAAATTAACCTGTGATGCAGACATCTCACGAGCAAGGACAGCCAGACATGGTCAGATAGTTCTCCAGGTAAAAGAATTCCTGATTCCTAATAGTCCATAGAATGGACCTTGTTCCATTCTCCACATGTGCTATTGACCTTAAACTTAATGTAGGATCCTCTAACTGCAAATGCTTTACTGCTTTTTTAATTTCTGCTTTGTCTCAGAGGGTGAAAGTAAACATAAACGTGTAAATAAGCTTGAGTACTTAGTATTATGTTGATTTTATATTATATTGTACTGTGCTGGGCAACTGAGGTAACCTTCCTTGAACTTGCTCATCAGTTCATGAGCACTGCAGGGTCCTGTGGGTTTATTATATGTATATACACCTGTAATACAAGTATATTGTTTTAGTAATGTATGGCTATTGATATTGGAGTAACAAGCCTACTTCTCACTAAACTGCAGAGAAGGAGAAAAATGTGTGATGTTTCATGTCTGTTCATGCCTGTCATTATTTCTGTCGTGAGTTTTCTAGTGCTAGTTGCTTTCTAGCTGGTTTTCCTACAGGTGTAAGGTTTTGAGACAGACTGTGTCAACGGCAGGAATAAGAAAACTTTGTCAAACTTTGTTAGTTTTTTATCTGTGTAGCATAGAAATCTTTCCCCAAGGGCCAAACAAAAATATTTTTTAAAACTGCATGAGTAACAGATAATGAAATAAATTGAACATCAAACCAAAGGGTTTATTGCCTTGAAAACAAACTTGCTGTAATTGCATTTCTTGTGAGTTTTTTTTTCTTTTGTCCAAGCTTATATTTCACTTACAAGACAGGAAATACAGCCTTGCTGATTGCATTTTTAGAGCTATAAATAACTTACCGTCTTCAAAGATGATGTTAATTTAAAAAATGCTTCTAAAATGAAACAGATGAATTAAAAATTAAATTGGCTGGGTAAAATAATCACTTACTGTACTGTGTGTACAGATTGTGAGTGTGTTTTCAGAGGAAGGGTGTTATAAGAGAAGTTCTGGCACCTTTAACTGGTCTAAATTGTTTCATTTCCTTTTCTTTGCTGGTTGTATCTGTCCCTGTCCCATTCTCACCCCTGTCATAAAGGAGTAATGAATAAGTTTGCTTTCTATCACCTTGCTCCTTTGTTGGGATCATGGCTCATCCTCAGGAAGTGGTGTGATGTGTGGGAACGCTAAGTCGACCTGAAAAATGAATAACTTTAGAACTGCCTCAGTGTTCCAGTTAGCCCAGTATTGTGTCTGACAAGTTAACAGGAGAACCTCCAGCAGCTGCTTCTTGAGATCCATTTCTCTCCACACATCTCCAGTTTCCACAGCTCTTCTGTTAAGGATATTAGAGGATATGTACCTGTTTAGTCGTCTAAGTTTCTATTTATGGACCTGTTGCCTAGAGTTTGTTTAATCCCTTTTTGAACCCATGAACATCCTTTGCCTTTAGAGTCTTGCGTGACAGCAAGTTCCAGAAGCTAGTAACCTGCTGGATAAACATGTCCTTTCTATTTAAATGAGTTGGTTGCAGTGAGTACTGCCTTGCTCTAGTTTTGTAGGGTTGGGCAAACAAGTCTTCTGCATTTAGTAGCTCGTGGGGTTTTTGTTACACCTGGTAATATCCAGTGCATATGCCTTCTGAACTGAGGACTCCCAGCCTTTTTAGCATCTCTGTTTCCATCTGGTTGCCTTTTTGACACTTTGGTAATGTCCTCCTTGGTATGTGGAGAGCAGATCACAGTACTAGGGTTGTGGGAGCGCTCAGGCTGTGAGGAGTGGCAGAAATGTCCTTCCTGCCTTCCTCTTTTTCTGAGGATTCCAATGAAGTTGCTGGCTTTTCTGGACTTCTGTTGCACACCTAACCAAGGGCTTCAGAGAACTATCAAGCATGGCTCTGGCTTCCAAGTAGGAAGATTTAGAACCGGTAATTGCCTTGAGGAATTACTACACTAAAGCCTACCTGCCAACATTTTCCTCAGGCATTTAATTTTGTTGATAAACATGCTGAGTAACACCAGTGCTAGCACTGATCCCAGGAATTGCATTGCCGATTCCTCTCCATCTTAAAAAGCCTGTGAAGCACTACTCTTTCTAATTTTCACTCTCCTACTTAAATGAATTCAGACTTGCCAGATTATGGTTTCCAGGTTCCCTACACAGCCCTTCCTGCAGCTGGAAGTTATGCAGGCAGGATCTGTGATTCTCAAGCACAGAGACTGTCTGTAGCTCTGGTTTACATACCTTGGCTAGTGGTCCTTAAATTAATATTTGAGTTTCTTCAGAACTTGTGTGAAAATTGTTTTGTCTCACTGCTTTATTAACATTTAGCTTCCTTGTTCAGTCTGGTATTTCCTGATTTTACTTCAGATTGGACTGGTTCCTCTACCAGATTTGCAACAGGGAATATATTGGATGTGGAAATCTCCCCAGAGGTTTCATCAGTAAAGGCTGGTGTAAAGAATTCACTGAGCTTCTCTGCTACAACTGTATCATCCCCATCTGCACTTTATACACCTTTGTCCTCTAGCAGCTGGACTGCTTTTCCTAGCTGGTTTCCTGTCCTTGATGTATTTCAAGAGCTGTTTACTAGCACGGTGATCTTTGTTTGCAGGCAATTTTTGGATTGTCTTTTAGCCCTTTTAATTTCCTGCTTACATTTTACTTGCCATGTTTTATGGGCTCCCCTGTCTTTACTCAAGCAATCCATTTTCTAAGAGCTGACCTATGCCCTGCAATACTCTCTAACTCTCCCTGAGGCTTCCTGCTTTTTGAACTGCTCCTTTTGAGTGTCCTCTTTTGTTTTTCCCCCCCCCGACATCTTTACATGATTCTCTTTCTTAAAATTAAGTAACTGTACATAGGTTTTGTTTGGTGACCCTTATATCAGAGCTGTTCTTTGTGTTACTTAACAAGTAACCTTTAGAGCTTTCTCTGGTTTGGATGGTCCCTGTACTTAGAAGTTTCTTTTCCACTGGAGAACTGTATATGGATCTAGAAAAATTATATTATATCAGCCCTTTCTTTTGCACAGGGGCTAGTTCTGAGTATTTCTAAACATCCTCATGTGTTCTTTGTGTACAGCAGCTATCAGTATTGTAATACTCTGTGGAAGCCATCTATCAAAACTGAAGGGCACAAGCTTTGTATGAAACTGTTCTGGTGCTAATGGAGCTGGATATGTTATTACCTTTTGCATGCACACAGTATGTGCAGTGGTGATGAAAACTTTGCACTCCTGAAATCCTGGACTAAATTATATATAAATTCAAAATCTGTGCACTTGAAGTATCCAACAAGAAGATAGCCTTGCTTTTCCAGTTTTGCAGACATGAAAAAAACCTGAAGGAGAAAACTCTGGTTATATGAGAAGTCTCTGTGGACATGTTTACAAGAGCTCAAGTGTGTTTATATTCATTCCTGTGCAATTACTGGAGGATTGTCTTTATTCCATAAAGTATGTGTATGCATTTGAAGGAGCAGTACAGGTGTTTACTCTCTACAGATGCACTTTGAAGGGCTGCTTGTACAGATGCAATCCAGCACTGAAACATATGCAAACAAGTTATTACTATTGTTGATTAATAGTGCTTGGCTAGATGAAGCTAATATTAATCAACAATACCTAAGTAGGTGAATAAATGTATGTATTATCTTCTCCTTGCCCTGACCACAGGATTAAAGTGTTTGTGGTTTTGTTTGATTTTTTTTTTTTAACCACTTAGGCACATCCAGTCCCCTGCTAATAGCAGAATGCCTCGCATTCTGTAAATGGAAACACCTAAAATTGCAGGGTTCATCTGTTTGAGCCTTTACTTAACCTGTGACTGCTGGACCAATCTAGCTATGTGTCTCTGCTTTGTTGTTGAAGCTCTTGGATTCAAGCCTACTACATTTCTTCCTGGACCAGAAAGCTGTTGGAAATGTATATGCTCTCTCTGGGTTATGACTTTACTGATGACTTGCAGGAGTTCCCCATCCTATGATGAGCTAAATAATGAAGCAGAGTTCTATATTTCTATAGTAACTGAAAAAAAAAAATGAAAGTGAAATTGTCCAGAGCAATTTCTTAATCAAAGCTGACTGAAATAACATCTGTGGTGAAAACCTGTGCCTCATCACTTCATTGTGACACATGCAAGGGAAATGATGTTAAGTGAAACAGTTGCTTGTCATGGAGAGAAACTGATGTTCATGATACAGAAGACTTCTTACAGTCCTGTATCTGGCTAATCCATTCTCCTGAGTGATTTCTTATCAAGTGAAATTTCTGTGACTGTCAGGATCTTTTGTGATCCTTGACTTGTGTGGAGGGGTTTAGCTGTGGTATTGTTCTCACTGCCAGGCTTCAGAAGGGTTTTTATTATTATCTAGAGACCTTCTACTTTGCAGTTGGATTGGTAGGTTTATGTAGCTACTGCAGCTAGACTTCACTTGTCTGATATTTAGGTATCAATAATTTCAACAGGATAATAATTCATTGCTTTCAATTAATTTTTCAACTGTACAATACATTCCTTAATTTCGATTATTTGCAGGATCTCTACTAGAATGTTTCATGAGGTATGGTCAAATACATAGATCTTAATACTTTCAACACTAGGTTTCAAAACACTTTAAAAAAGAAGTATCAGAGGGAAAGGAGTTTGAAAGGACTTCTCTAAGGCCTGAAAAAAGATAAGAAAGGTGAATCTTCTGTTTTTATGTCTGAATGCAAAGTTGTCTTATTCTAACTAAAATCAGTTTAGGAGGTCACTGAATAAAACTTGTGAGTGAACATACTTTCTTTACCTTTAATGCAGGCTTAGCCTAGATTTAGCCTAATGTTCCAGAAAAAAAAACCCAAACAAAACAAAACAAAAAAGTCACTTAGAAATGCAAATGTACCCATGAGAGTGTTTAGGTATTATCAAATATTTAAACTCTTAGCTTTAAATTGCATATGCAGAATTTCTGGAGCTCACTGGAGAATTTTTTCAGGGTGAATTTTTTAGTCTAATTCACTGAGTCTTCAATGTGCGATTTTTTTTTTTTCCCCTCCAATACTTGAAATTTAATATTAGCTCTATTGGTTCAACTGGATTAATTAGCTAAAAAATATGCACTTAGTTAAGTGGCAAGCCAAAATAATAATTTCTGCCAAAATGAGAGATTTAACTTCTGAAACGGATTTTACATTTACTCGGACGTCTTATTATCCACACCTGTTCTACTCAGTCTGCTGATCAAGAAGACTTTTAGGTGCTTATAAAGTAGACATGAACTATTACAAGCTACTTTTGGGAGTTTGTAGCCTAAAAAAAGAGAAAGAAAGAAGGATAAAAATATACCTTTAAACTTATGAATTCCCTGTACCTTGCTCCTTCCAGATGACAGAAGTTTTTATTCACTCTCTTTCTTCTTCAAATGAGATTGTTTGAATGTGGTTTGTAGGAAAACTAGCCTGCAAAGTTTCTTGTAGGAGAAAGAGAAATACTTCTGGAAACAAATTTTTTTAAAAAAAGCTTACTAGATAAATGAAAAGTTTTGAACTGTCTCACAAATATTGAATCTCAACTTGTGAAAACAAAACCTGAGTTTAGGTCCAGTATAGGAATTTGATGCTGTTATTTTGAACAGCTCTGGATAACTTAAACTCAGACTGCTCCCTTTTGTATGCTGGAATTACAGAGCACAGTAATTAACTGGGAGTTATGTTATGCCAGCTTGCTGTACAAACACTGAGGAAAGCCTTGTCACTGCCCCTAAAGAGTTTTGTCTGAGATGATGAACAGCTGCTTACTTCTAGTGCCTATATCTAGTGATATATCTACATATCTATAGACTGACACATAGATATGTAGATAATTTTTCTAATGGGGAGCTGTACTGAACTGATCAAATTGAGTATTTGTGATATGTTTCTTTCTTTAATCTTAGGGGATATACTGTGCTTCTGCTTTTACTCTGCTGCTTTTCAAAAGTGTGTGTCATTTCATTCATCTTGTACCATATTCAATAACTGGTGTTGAAACAAATCTCTCAGAAAGTGACATGGAGTTTTTTCTCATTTGAGAAAGAAAGATAGGAGAC
>VYXD01009367.1:8480-31399 GCA_013397195.1 Hylia prasina | reverse complement strand
TTATCTTTGTCACTCACGACAGCTGTGACTAGTGATTGTTCTCATCTTCAGTGCTAACTGGTTTAAAAAATGGTATTGTTTCATTGTGCCTATGTGCGTCGTCTAAGAAAATGGGAAGACAACATTTGACCAAGATGTGCAACTTTTTTTCCTCTGTGAATAATTTAAATTCCTTAATTGAAGTAGTGTGTTTTTTTTCTTGAGGCAGGTAAATCAGCTCCTCAAGAAAGAATGGTACCACTTGTGTAGAATGCCATAATTAAAGTGTTATTCAGGCCTGGAATTTAAATTTGCAAGGAAATCCATTCCCTAAAGGAATAAAAAGGGCAGGATTGGTGGCCAAATAGTCAGGGTGAGTTAGTCACCAGAAAAATGTTTTATTCATGGAATTAATAAATAAGGGAGAACTGCAAAAGACATGCTGCTAGGTTTTGTCACAAAAATGAAATAAAATGAATTGCAAAGCTGGCTTTCTGACAAAGTGTCACTTCCAGTTTAAAGGATGGTTTAAAATCGAATACAAAAACTGCTAATCAGTTTTGTCCTCTTTTGAGTTTGTTTGTACCTTCTGTGGGTTTTTTTTTATATCTGAAGGCTTCCATTATCAGAATATCCATGGAGAGCTCTCTTCCATGCAGAAAGCTTGGCCTATAGAGTCCTATTTATTTGAAGCTGGTCTCCTGCCACTTTCCCTGGCTTGCTGGAGCATACAAAGTACCAGTGGTGTCCCAAACAAATAGGAATTTGGGCAGGCTCAGAGGCTCAGCCAGCACTCCTTCTCCCTCTCCCTTACTAATTTATAGTGATGAAATTTGTGCCTTTTCAATATAGAAACTGATCTGTTAAAAGAGAAGTCTGCATTTCTAAATAAACCTCAGCCTTGAATGTGACAGTTTACTTTTTTGCTTGTTCATTATTTGTCTTTGCCTAAAAAGCATCTCTCTAGATATTGTGCATTTTTAATCCCTGTGGCCTGACCAAGATCATTCTGAGTAGCTGAAGAGAACAAGAGCAAAAGGATGTTTTCTTTCTTTATGGAAACATATAGAAAAAGCACTCCTTTTTTCCTGTTTAAAAAGCCCACCCAAGTGTAACCCTTAAAATCAGTAACGGTTCTGTTATGGGAGTGCTTTAAAAGCAGTTCACTAAGATGGAAGCATGTGAAGTGTCCTTTTTGGGATGGGATACACAGGCACTCACAATAAGAACAAACCTTTGCACCCACACATAGCATGAAATGGGGATGGTTGTTTCTCCTAATGCTTCAGGTGAGCTCTTTGAGAGGATCAGAGGATCTTGTAGCATTCACTCAAATGTCCAAACTCTGACGTTTCTTTCATGTGAGACAGGCGTAACTGTTACCTACTTTCTGTCATGTAAAGTCATTTGCAGGAAGAGAAGAATCACATCTAGAGTCTATAAAACATGAAAGATCTGTAGGTCCATAGATGTGTACTTGGAAGGAAGCTTTAATAATTTTCAGTAACATCCCTAACCCTCTTTATTTTTCATTATGCCATGATGCAATTTATGTAATGTTTTTTCCCATAATACATATACCATAAGTTTGCTAGCATAACAGCAGCTCTGGAATGTCATACATGGTATGATGATATATTGATGTTTATTCTGTCCTTCCAGTTTTACTGTAAAGATTTGGAATTAGAAAAGTAGTTTTAAAATTGCAGTTTTATCGCCTAGGCAATGACACCAGCATAGCATATGACCTCCTAACTAAATTATTCTGAATCAGCTTCACTTGAATTTAACAATATAATCTCTGCTGTTTTGTAAATACAGCAGGCAGTGAATCTGCTCTGGTCTGTGCTTGCTGAGTGTCTACCCAGGCTCCAGCCTGTAATCATAATGGCTTGATTTTCTTGTTGTAGCAGTTTGACCAGATGTAATTACAGTGCCTTCAAAAGACTGTGTTCTCATTTTACATGAACAGGACATGAAGCAGACCTAAAAATATCATTTAGGATAGCTAGAATCCAAATGCTGTATCACTGTGTAATTAAGATATCTTTGTATTCCTGCAGAAAGGATTCTGTTCAGAATGAATTTCTATTATGTTACTGTTACCACAGAAGTGGAGGTGAAATGCCACCTGCATTATCCACTGCAGTCACAGAAAAGGTAAGTTGTATTTTATTGTCAAAATGTGAATCAGTTTTGTGGTTCTTCTTACATCTTTTGTTGTAAGAAGGTTCTGCTACTGATATCTTGCTCTGCTAAGTACCACTTAATTGGGTAGGGACTGGTTATGTGGCCAGTCACCAAGTCAGGTCCTGCATCTGGCTCCCTTTCAGCTGTGAAAACTGGGCCAGGACTTGGACTTCGATGATCCCTATGGATATGCCTATGGATATCCCTATGGATATCCAGCTCAGGATATTCTATGATTCTGTGACTTTGGATTCTTTGGCTGAAGGAACAGCATCTTAGATTCATTCACCACCAACCTGCATAAGCTCTGTTTTTGTTTCATACAACATGGCATGTCAAACACTAAAATGGAAACTTAGGAAAGATTTATTTCCTTTTTTTCTTCACATTCATTTTTTTCCCCTCACAGAGTCCAAGAAAATTTTAGGTTTGTGGGAAAGTGCACAGTCCTTCATCTGAATGTCTCTTCTTAGACATCTTGTGCATCGCCCTTGAAGTCAAGACCTCCCCCATGTCCTCTTCCTTCTGTCCAGTCCTTCCCTGAACAAGGATGGAGTGGCTGACGTTGGTTTGGAAAAACTGTCCTAGGTTGGCTGAGGTTCTAAAGGTGCTCCCCTCTAGTTTACATGACTAAGAATATGCCTATGCAGCTCTACCTTCCCCATGCTTTCTACATAAGTTTCTGTGGAAAAATAGTTTGTGTAAAGGCAACGGAGTTTTCTGAAAGAAATCTCCTTGTTTGTGTAGCTAGGTGTCTTTTTAAGTCAATGGCCCCGAATTCCTTTCTTGCAAAAAAGCACAGTTTTATCAGCTTTAGAATCAATAATTGGACTATTACGTATTCCCTAAATTTTTAGGTCTTACATGGAGTATGAAACCAAAGGTTGATAAAAAGAACCTGACTTTTCTTCCCTTCTCCTGTTTTTTTTTTGGAGACAGCTCATTTCCCTTGCTAATAAATTGACAACTAATCATGTGCTCTTTTTGTTGTTACATGTTATGAAACTGATAAATTGGCAAAAACAACAAAAACAGCAAGTATCTCCACTGTTCATCCTACCCAGGGGCTACATCCCAGGTGTGGTCTTCCTTCACTGGTATTGGAAGACATGGAAAGATGGGGAAGTACAGGGTAAGTGTGGGTAGTGACGGTGTTGCTATATGGGTTGATATTCATTAGCCTTTCCTTCTCCAGCTGCATCAGATGAAAAGCCAATAAGATTTGTATACCACTGGAGGCTTTTGCAGTTCCTTTGTGCTAACTTCTTTCCTCCTTCCATTTCAGTGGTTAGAGAGAGTCCCGTGGGGATGAGCTCTGGGTTGGAGGGGTTGTTGACCTGATTGCCAGCTTTTCTTCTGCTTTCCCTGGCTCAGTGAGAGAAAAAGCATTCAAAATTTAAGGCTTCTTAAAATGCCAGTGAGCAGGCGGTAGCTTTTGGCTTTGTGGTGTTCCGAGATTTGGCTTTTGAGCAAAAGGTTCATTACAAAGTGTCTCAAATGTCTTAATTTTCAGTACTCTCAGGCTTATGTTACCACAAGAAATGGCAAAAGGTGTTTTCTTAATGTTGTCAAATATTTCTCAGCTACTAATGAAGCCAATTTCTTTTTATGAGTTAAACCTGTGTTTCTACTGTAGAGGTGTGAAATAGAGGCAGAACATAGCTGGCAAGTGTGCTGGTTTGAAAGCAAAACCAGTGAGAGACTCCAAGTCAGAAGTACAATTTAATAAGAGCAAAAGAAAAGCAGTAAAATAAAGTAAAATAAAATAAATTCAATAGTATAAGATACCACTGACAGAGTCAGAATACAACCTGACACCCTGTTAGTTAGGGTGGTGGTAGCAGTCCAGATGAAATGGTCTTGTTGAAGCAGTGGTCTTGTAGAAGGGTCTGGTAGCTCTTGTCCTCCATGAATCCAGTGGGGGAAAAGCTGCTCTGCTGTCCCAAAGCCTGGATTATATGCAGGTGGGAAATGCTTGGCTCCTCCCCCTGGGCAGAGCATCTCACAATGGGCTGATATCATTCTATGAGTCATGGAATGGGTTCTTGATGGCCCATTAAATGGAGATAACACCCAGGGGAGTTATCTATGAGTCATGGGTCAAGGCATTGATGGGCCATTAGCAGAAGAAAAGGGAAGCACTGCCCCACCTGGTTCCAACACCTCATGAAGATGGTGATAGAATACATACTTTGGGCATATCTTACATTTTTAACCTAAGACAGCAAGTTAATATTCTGTGTCTCACAGAAAATACTTGTTTTAATTACAAATATTACATAAAATATGGATTTTTGATAAGAAGACATCTGCAACGTCAGCAACAGTGGGAGTAATGTTATTGCCAACTATAAATGCAGAATGACATTCATTTTGAAAGATCCCCTTCCAGTCAACTTCCACTGCTACTGCTTTTTTACAGAACTCTACTTCCATAGTGCTGAAACAGAGCTCATGATTCCTCCACTTAAGTCATCCATGCATAATTAGGGTGAAATATCAGTTTAATAAAGTGAATGTAATGACTGAGTTTTAAGCTCTGTGTTAGCTGGGAAAGTTACTGAGATTCTTTTCTCTAGATTTGCATATAAGAGTCACTGTTGGAAGAGTGTATGACTGCTTTCAGACTTACACCTGATTTCATTAAACCTGCCATGTGTTTTATATTGTTATTTCACACAGAAGATCTAACTTGAGAAATATTCCTGCTGAAATTTTAAGTTTCACACTTTAAATTCAGGAAAGACTACTCAATTGAAAATAATACTTCAGAATTTAAATTTAGCATATTTGTTAATATGCACACAGTTGAACTTTTTAAACATCTTGATTGGCATATATCTCACTCACTGTGTTCCCTGAAGTGTGATATGGGCTCAGATGAGTAAAGAAGAACCATTTAAATTAATTTTCATTGCAGATGTGGCTTTGTGTTGGCTTGTCATTATTTTGTTAGTATTATTAATTAGGTGGAAGCAGATGTGAGTAGGGTGCATGGAAGGTGATTTGTGCCTGCCTCATCACTCCAGGTTCTTGAGTAAAAGGCTATTTTCACAGTAGAAGATAAATACTAACATAGTAGTGTTGAAGAGCCCAGAGAATTTTCTGCCTTCCAACTCTGCCACTGTCCCTCACCTGCTGGACACAGTCTCTTAGTTAGTTAGTATGTGTGAGAAATAGTAACAGCTGCTCTAGAAAGCCAGTTTCAAAGAGCAACTCGTACTTCAATGGAAAACTTGCATAGAAAAATTGTATGTTAGAAGTACATTTTTGGAAGCTGATTCCTACAATTCCTTGCTAATGCTAATGACAGGTCACTGCAAATACTCAGGAAAAATCAGCCATCACATTTTACTAGTTTCATGTAGATCTAGTAATTATTTAATCCTTTAAGTAGTGAAACAGCATATAAAATGTTCAGCAACTAAAACAGTAAGTGACAGTTCATCTGAAATTATCCAGTGAGAATGTTCTCAGGTTTCATCACTCAGCTATTTTACTAGTTCACCTTATGAGCATTTTTGAAAATGCCATACAATTATTATTAGTATGGAAATGTTCTTAGACATTCAAGTTAGTCAAGAAGGCAAAAAGAAAAAAAAATCCAAACATTAAGGAAGACTAGGCCTTAATAAGTAAACCATAAAACTGAATGCACCTTTACTTGTGGAGAACTGCCATCCTCTGCTGGTAAATGCCTGATTTCCAAATCCAAATAAGATGGGGAGTGCAAAGATTAGATAAACACAATATGTCTTTCTTTCCTGTCACTGTCTTTTGGTTCAAATCTTCAAAGTCCAGCATCATTGTTACGTTCAAGGTGGCTTTTCCAGCAGCAAGGGAAATGTCATGAAATAACATCAACAAAGCTCACTTGCAGAAGCACTTTAAGGAGGGCAAATACTTATGTTATTCTCTTTTTGTCCAAACATATGTTAAGTGTTCATTTCAGATTGTTGGTACTTTATGCGTTAACTCTCACATTAGTATGCAGAAGTGGAAGCTAAGTTAGTCCATTACAATGATTCATATTCTGTCCAAGGAACAAACACTTTCTGATGGGACTGAGGACTGAAGCATATTAATGCAGTTGAAATCTTCCAGCTCCCAAAACAGACAGAATAAAAAATTGTTACAAGGAATAAAACTAGAAAAGCTAATATTGCTGTCTGTGCAAGTACAATAAAAAGTCAAGTGGGCTGCATCTGTATTGTCCAGCAGTGTTTGCTGTCTTGTTTTTGTCAGCTAGGGTGTGCAAGTACATTGGAGCAGGAGGTGCTGGCTCTCTGGGATGTGCTGTCTCCCCTTCCTTGGTTCCTGGCAGCAGGACGAGGGGATCCTTCAGTCATGCTGAAGGACAAAATAGGAGCGAGATTTTTAATGCCTTTGGTATTTAGAAGGTCCTCTTACACCTTTGAGAGGATTAACAGAAAGTGATTACGACATTCGGGGAGAGTTTCAGGAATACGTTCACCTGACAAGTGAGAAGTGGGCACAGAAAATATCTAACAGCTGGTCTGCAAACATATTTTCATGTACCACACTTTGCTGTGGCTGCACAGCCGTCCTCCCATCAGATCAGAGCTCTGTCCACCCCAAGTGGTATAATTACATTTCCTCTCTAAATAATAGTAATTAGTTATGGTTTCCTAGAGCCTCAGAGGAACACAATTGAGCATTTTTTCTGTGTGCTGTTGCTTACTTTTTCTCTGAGTCTGCTGCACTGAGTAGCTGTGCCTACTGAAAAGGCTCTTGCAATGCATCAGGGAGACACATGTATTTCATTTGTGATTTCACTGATTTCCATATATGAGAGGATCCTTAGAGATGTCTGTGCATGAGATGAATGCAGCTGCTCAGGTTGTTGCCTAAAAGAACAAGCTTACAGAAATTAAATATGCCACTAAGATGCTCTCATTTTCTGCCTGTTCTCACTGATGCAAACCTCCATCTGTCTGCCCAGCCCTGAACCCTCACCGTCGTTTACCACAAATAACTTTCCTTCACCTTTTGCCAAATACTTGCTCTTTCCACATTCTGGCACATCACAATGAACAGCAGGCTCTCTCTGTAAGGAAACCCTAAACCATTGCTCCCTCCCACACCAGTCTGTAGCTAAGTTCCCTGCTCTGCCAATGAGAGTGAAGAACTGAATCCAAGCAGAGCAAGAAGGTAAGTCACTTTGGGCAGCACTCTGATTCCTGCTTATACTGCATGGGCTATCCCAGAATAAAGCTCAAGATTTTGCTCTTTTTCCATATCCAAGATTTTTCCATAGCTTTTATGATGAGGTGTGGAAATTCTAAGACTGGTTAATATGAATCACTTGAAGAAAACCCTTCTTTCACCACATTGATGATATATTTTTCAGTGGCGTTTCTTGAGAGGTGTAGAAAAGTGTGGAAGTGGACCAGTACAGAAAGTATCAGTATCCGGTTGGCTTGAACCATGGCCACGAGGTTCCTGTTGGCAAATCTAATACCGTTTTCTAAAGAGACCTGAGAATCTGTCCTGTCATTTTTGTGAAGTGCTTCATGCCCTGTACTTTTTTGTGAAGTATGCTACTTAGAATCCACAAAGGACATATGAAACCACCCCAAAGGAACTCAGACAATGAGTTTCATCTGCATACTCCTGTCTCCTGTGGTACATTCTTGGGTCAGACTGTGCCTTTAGCCAAGCAGGCACATTATATATCACTAAGTGTATGATTAAAGGGATGAAAGATTCTCTTAATGCTGTTGTTCGTCATGAGTTACCCGTAGCATGTGGACATAAGTGAATTTGCTGCTCTGACGAAGGACGCTGCAGTGGGGTAAGGACATAGCAAGGATCCCTTTATTCTTCTGTCTGTCCCTCCCTCTTGTATGCTCTGTCAGATTTGCTTGGCTGCAAGACCATTGTGTCAAAGAGCCAGGGAAATGCTTCTCCAGTGCACCCAGCAGCTCTAGGTGGGACTGAACGCCATTGCTCTATCCTGTCAGTATAACAACCAGAGCCATTATACAGGTATGCAGTGCAGCAAGTGCTGTCACTGAGACTATGCCAGCGGTGTTCAGCTGGGAATGTGTACAGGTTTTGTATCTGTGGTAGCTTTATGTCTTCTTTGCACACATCTGGCTGCTGGAGAGCAGATGGCAGCTTTGCTGAGTCTCAGAGAGGAAGTTCCTTTTGTTCTTTTGCAGAGGTGGCTCCCGTGTATTAAAAGCAGCATGTTCGGGTCTGTGCACTGGATTTTGTCCCTGTCCCTTTTCATTCAGCTAGGGATTTGTTGTGATTTAACCTTGAACGGAAAACTTTTTTCTAGTTCAAAGAATCAAGTACTTCTAAGTGAAAAATATGTCACTTTCATCTGAGAAAGAACTAAAGCAATCACAGAAATTCACTTTTCTCTGCTAGATACCGAGTACAAGTCAGTTGATGCAGACGGCTTTCTCACTATGAGGGACAGAGTGCTCTAGAGGGCAGGCTTTGCCTGTATTGGGTAGAAGCATTTCCAGCTGAAGACTAAATTCAGTCAGCCCAAATAACATCTTGACTACCTAGACTACTTAGCTTTCTTTGTATTCATAAATCAGACAAATCAATAGTTGTTTAAAATGTGAAGGTTTCAATTTGCTGGTGTTACATGCAAAGTAAAAGCAGCATTAAATTAAAGGTGCTACTCTGATGAGTTCATGGTGCCTCTGTAAATATGCAAGTCACCTTTTTGATGGTGTGGCTTTTTCTTTCCCATTGGTATTACATAAGTTTTGTGTTGAAAATTAGTGAAGGCCAGGACTAGAAATGCAGTTATTTTAAGGTTTCTTGTTGAATCTGGTTCCGTTTCAGAGAATACATTTTAAGAGCACACATTGCTCTTTCATAAAAGCATTTGTAAAAAATTTGTTGGGAACCCTCTGATGGTCCCATCAGCAGTGATATTGGTCACTGAGTGGTCTCAATTGGTGGTGAAAACTTCTGAGGTGAAATAACATTATCTAATCCCACAGGCTCCAGGTTAGTGTTTCTATAGCTGCACTTACAGTGACAGATGGCCAGTAGGATTTAAAAAAGTGTTCAGTTGTTGATGTTTGTAATGAAAATATCACTGTGGTTTAAAATTATATAACTGCACTGTGCTCAGGGGAGTTGGTACAGTCTGCCTTTACTGAGGATGTACTCTGATCTGCTGTGGGCATCAGCCCGTTATCCCAGACTGTGTGTGAGATGCACAAGGGCACACCAGTAACTGAGATTAGCAGCATTGTGGCATAGTGCAGAATGGCATTTCTCCTCCTAGATTTTGAAGCTGTTCCTCCACCTCTGGTCAGCTCTGCACTAAACTCAGAGGTACCAACATGCCACATTTGAGTCCTGAGTGAGTGAGCCTGGAAAAAGGAGTCCACAAGAAGCAAAAAGAAGCTGACTTTATCTGGTGTTTTATGATTCTGTTTATTTTTATATCTTGCATAAAAGAGCTAAGGGGAAAAAAGCTAAGATAAAAAGGACAAGGAAGAGCTCTGGATTGTTGAATAAAATCCAGTCTTTCTTTCCTTTGTTTCTGGGCTGGTCAGTAAGGGTACAGAAATAATCACACTTGTTTGTGGCTGTGTGTTCAACTGAGTGAAGAGGCTGAAATGTGAAAAAGGTCGGATGGGAGACAGTGTATAATTTAAATATCAGTTTGAAATGTCTGTCTCCTAATTAATGGTGGGCTTGATTTTTTCTTTCTCTCCCTCTCTGTTTTTTTTTCCCCCAGACCCTTCCAACTCACCTTTTAAGGTACTCACAATCTTTGGACATGGGGTGAAATGATGAATTGCCTGTACTGATTTTTTAAAATAAAGAGATACAGTAGCAGGAAGCAGGGAACAGCAGTCTTTAATTTTCCATTATATTTTCACTCCTGGAGAGAGGGCTTGAAAATGACTACTACTATTGGAATGTCAGTGAGTTTCTGAATATTAAAACTTTTTGAGCATGGTAAATGCTTTCATTTACATTTTTTTCTCCTGCTAAATTCTTCATTCTCTTAGGAAGCGATTGCATTATGGAACTTTAAAACAAAGCATCAGAAGATATAGATTAGTTGTCTGTCTGTCTGTACATGATTACTAAATGAACTGTACATTGAAATGGTGGAGCAATGGGCCATGCAGATAGAAAAAATCATTTTAAGAGATCTGTGAAATTTAGAAAGCCAATTACTATTCTGTCAATGGAGAATTTTTTCACTAAGCATGTCCTAGTAAGTTTAAATGCCTATTAATTAATGTTTAACTGGTTCTTAATGGCAGTGAAGTCTAGTGGCAGTATGACTTCCACATGAAAATTACTCTGATGCTGGCTCTGTGGAACAGGGAGATAGATCACTGTTAGTATGGTAGCCCATTTATTACCCTGGTGACTTAATTCTGCTGCATTTGAGGGCAGTGAATTGAGAATTCGGGAAAAAATTTGAATTAGAACTGTGTCAACATGGTGACTGTGCACTGGTCTGAAGGTCAGGGAGAAAGGCAAGAGGAGCTGCAGAAAATGGGAGCTGTGTGACAGTGCTGGCTGTAACCCCAACCCTCAAGTATGGACACACCTTTCACTTCTTCTGGTGCCATTGTGGACAAGGGCTACATGAGGTACCTTAAACACCTTCCAGCCAAGTCTCTCTTACAGTTCTGTTTGGAGCAAAACTGTGCTAGGCTCTTCTCCACTCAACCAGTGTTTTTTGCAATCAAGATTTCATTTGCTGGTGAACTACTAAGTACAGTTAATGTTTCAGATCTTACTGCAGAACTAAGTTACTCGTTTTTGTCCCAGTTCAAACTGTCCACACCTTTTCAAATAAAATCTCTGTTGCTGATAAGGGGGAGCTTTGTCTCAGAGAGGCCTGAGTATCACCAACAGGAATGGGGGAGCAGAGCTGCAAAGTTCTCATCCACCACTTTGATTCAGATAGACCATCTTGCAATGGGACTATAGGAGCAAACAAAGCCCAAAGCTACCCTCCAGCAGCCATGTGTCTTTGGAAGGTATAAGATGGAAATTTAGTGGGCTAAGCAATGGGATCATATGCATGAAAAATTATATGTCTAATGAATATGAACTGACTGCTTTGGTGCTGCAGTAATTTATAGGATAGTTTCTGCCCTCTCTATGATTCAGGAAGGAATTTGGTCAATGCAGTGTTTTAAAAATAAAGTGTGAGATTAGCTGGGCTGTTGCTTGGAGGGTTTTTTTTTGCCTCAGGTATTTCAGCTGATAAACTCTAGCATATTATTTCTGATTTGGCATTCTGGCCTAATCGGAATAATTTTCCACTGAATAATTTTCCACTCCACTCCTCACATCTGTAATTTCCAGTCTTTCCCCCCGCCCAAACTGTTGGGTTATGAGGAGGACCAGAAAGAATCAAACTCTTGATCTTCTGTAGTATGGTTGGAGACAGAGTACTAAAACCTCCAAATATGATCTCCTTACAAAATCCTGCCATGTTCTGCCTTAATCTTGGAATCCCTGTATAACTGAGGATCTTTAAGTAAATTTTGCTCTGATGTACTGTTATCCCAGTAGCTATCAGTGTCCAATGGGGATAAGACATCATGACCCTCTTTAGCAGCAGGTCACCTGGCATGGACACTCATGCATAGGCACAGCAATGGAGTAGAAGCCACATCAAGAGAGGAGACTTGCAAATGCCCATATTCATTCTGCCAGGAAATTTCTGAAGGTTTCAAGATAATACAGACATATAAACAGCTTTCCTGTCCTTGACTTAGAACTGGAGCCAGTGTGAAGTGCAATCTTACAGGCATTGACTGCTCCTTTAGCCACAGCCAGTTTTGAGCCAAAGGCTCTAAAACCCTTCAAAGGATGTGCAAGTTTTTGGGATGGATGTGTGTCTCATTTCTGTGCCTGCACATTCCACATGGTGTTTTTCTTTTGCTGTCTCATGGGTTTCCAAGTACTAGAGTTCCTCAAGTTTGAGAAGTAAAGCCTGGGTTTTATGTGGAACTTTGTCTCTTAGCAGAAACTAGGACCCCATGTATTTCATGTTTCCAGGCTTGATTCTGGTCTCTTCTCCATTTCTCTTAATCACCCTTTGTTCCTGTAATGTGAAGGGAAAACCCCATACCAAGAGTTATAGTAAGTGATCTTACTACCATTTTCCCTCAGTTTAGAAATCTACATTGTAACTGTGTCTGTGCATTAACTGTCATAAATAATCAACAATAAGGTTTATTTCAGGTTTCCTCTACTGTTTCCATGTGGGCTCTGGTAGTTAAATAACAGAGTAAAAATGAGTACCTTTCTATAAAATTGAATGTGACTGCAAAAGATGAATTGTTCATGTAAATGATTGTGGAATTGTATTGAGCACCTTTGATTCAAAGCACTGTGTGTGGAGGCTTGAAATATTACTAGTAATTAATCCAATGAAAGGGCAAGCTGAGGATTACAGTACCACTGGTATAGTGTTCTGGAAAAGATGTTCAGAAGATGAAATTTAACAGTCTGAAATCTTTCTTCTTTTAAATTTCGGAAAGGTTGCCCTTAAGTATTTTGTTCTGAGAGACGCAAAATGGTTTAGGTTGAATGAAGATGCACCCGATTTTTCCTTCCAAATATGAAATAAACACAGTCTAGCTTTTACCTTGCTGTTATGTTTCCCCCTCCTCATTATAGTGTGTGTGTTAGTCTTGGTCTCATGTTAAGATGTTTTATCAGTTTGAATAATTTACCTTTTTTCAGTATTGCTAAACAGAAAATGCTGAGGATTCAAAAGCCAATCCTGACTTATGGTAATAGGCCCTACAAATTGAAATTTTATGTACAATAAATAGCACATTTATGTTCCCTGCCATTTCCCTTGTTACTTTAGAGTATGCTTCTTCTGGCATGTATAGGTTCTCTCCATGTAATTTCTTGTAAAAGCTCAAATTCTCATACAATCTCCTAATTCTCGTACTGGGGCTTTATCATGCACTTCAGTATACTCAATATTCCTTTTAAGTTGCAAAAGCTTATAACACTGCCAGTAGTCTACAAAAATATACTGTCTGTCTCAATCTGCATGCATGTGAAAGTTGTGCTCTCATTAGAGAACTGCAGTTTGTCTTGTTCTGGAAAATGAAAAGAAGAATCCACAGAAAGAATTGAGGGAAAATATTTGTTTTCAAATACCTTTAAATATGGAGAGACATGGTGTTGAGGAAGAAACAATTTGTTTACACATTTCTTGCACAGATCTCTCACACTTCAGTGGTTGGGAATGAGAAGTAATGGGTATATTCTAATCCAGATACTTTGGGCTTCTTTTCTGTAAGGCAAAATAATTGGCATTGATTGTCTGAAATAATATGGTTTCTCCTTTGCTCTGCCTGTTCTGTACATCAATGTCTTCAGAGAAGGGAACAGTAAACATTAAAGTGCGGTTGGATCTTATGAGGAAGGTGCTGCGTGCTGAAGTCAAATTCAGAGAATAAATGAGACAAGCATGTTACAGTCTGTCACACTAGGCCCTGGGACAAAATCAGCACCAGGTTGGAGGAAAAGTTGCTCTGTTCCATTGAAGCCCAGTTGCCTTTCCAGAAGCTGAAGCACAAGTGGAGCTCTGCATGAGACAGCTACTTGAGGTGGCAGAAGAGCTGTCCTGTGAGCCAGGAAGGCAGTGGGTAAAGGTGACCTGTGTGCCCAGTGCTCGGAGGGTGTGAGTGCAGTGCAGGCAAAACCCCAGTGCTGCTATCAGCAGCTGTCACACAGCGGCTCTCAGTCTGGCCAGTGGGACAGTGGGCTGTAATTAATGGTCAGATGTGCCCACCAGTTTAGAAAGAAAGGCAAAATTTTTGAAAATCCTATATAGTGGGATTATATCTTGCACTTAAGACTCTAAGAAATATTATTCTGTGCAGCTAAAATTAAGTTTTCCTTTAACCATGTCATGTGTTATTGTATGCTGCAGCTGAGCATTAGGGTATTCATCCAGCTGTACTGTAGAAGCACTGCAGCAATGGCTTTAGACATGGTAAGTCTATGGTATATTGTCAGTTCTTATTAACAAATACCAGAACAAAAATTGATGAATAGTCTTAATAAAAGGACCGATTGTGCAATTTAAATCAAGGGAGTTTTAATACAATACCTAATCCTTAAATGTGCATAATTAGATTTACGTATTCACATCACTGCAGTTAGAAGTTGGTATTTAAAGGGCACATTTCCCATTTGATGTGCTTTTAATCATTATTCTCAAGTTATTTTTTTCAAATTGCAGAGTTAAGGTAAACACATTAATTTGATTCTCTCCCTCCAGGCATATAATATTTTTTCATCTGGAATGAAATTTACATATTTGGTTTGTCTTGTGCTAATCTGTACACAAATAAATAAACAAAGAGGTAGTCCTATTCAGCACTGAATACTTTCAAACCTTTTAAGTGGTGCAGGGAATAAACAATTTTTTTTTAAGTGCTGACTTGGCAACAGTAGCCTCCTGAATACAGCTTAAGCTTCCACTCTTCCCAGCCATGTAAAGCAAAGACCTGACTGTACTCTGTACTGGATACAGATGATGGATTGCAACTGCCTAACCAGCTTCTGACCCTGCACAGGCTTCTCCAGCCCCTTTGGCCAAATTTACAAGAGTGGTTCTGACAGCCAAGGGTTAAAATGTTTCTAAAATCGTGGGAATTGTATACAATATATTCGGGGCCGGGGGGTGGAGAGAGTAANTGCACCCCTGATTCCCAGAGCTCTTCAATAAAAGCACCTCCATATAATCACTCTGTGATTATGTGTTTCAATGCTAACACTTCCATGAAAGGCATTTGCAAAGTCAGCAAGGATTACTTCAGCGTCAGAGCGAAGCATGCCTGTGCTGCAGTCACAGCACAGGCTGGCAGTGGAAGGTGCAGTTGGATGCCTCCAGCACAGAGAGCCGTGCTACAGGCACTGTGGTGCTGCCTGCCCTGGGGGTGTGGCTGTCACACAGCTTTGGCCTGGCTTAGGTGAACAAACTCATGGCTTTGAAGGAAGGTTCCTCTGAAGAGACAACTGCCTCCATCTGTATCTCAGCTTTCTGTGAGGAGACTGAATCCACCCATTGCCCTTGGTGTGTCACACTTCCCTATTTCCACAGTTCCCAGACCGCAGTTTTTGCCTCAAGGTACCACAGAGCGTATTGCTGCTTGTCTTCCTGCAGGAATGGATCTGCAGTGCTGCTGGTGCTGAATGGTAACTGCCTGTGGTAAAAGTTTGTTTTGCACTTGAGGTAGCCTGTTTTCATAAACCTCCATAGGAGGGCTGCTGCATCAGAGCCCTGAATGCTTTTAGATTATGTAACAACATTATATAGAGACTTATGACATTAATAATTCAGCACATTGAAATGAAAGATGGAAATCAGACAGGCAATTAGTTAGTGATTTTTTTCTGCTGACCATACACATTTGGGTATGAAATTCTTTCTCATCAACTGGCAAAAATGCTAATGGCTATAGTAACCCTGTGGTCCAGCTGCCCTTCTTTCACTCCCAGCAGCTGCTGGGGATGGCTTTACCTGTCTTTTTAGGAGCATGAAAAATGGTGTTTGTTTTTCATATGCTACTACAAATAAAGTGCATTTTCATTTTTAATTTTTCTTTTTCATTTTAGTCCCCCCTTCTGATCTCTAGAGTTAACCTCTTGTTCCCTGTGTTTAAAAGGATGTTGGCCTGCCTTTATTGCTATTTCTCTTGCTTACTTTCTTTTTTCCTTCCTCTTTTTTTCCTATTAATTTCTCTTTTTTCCTTGATTTGTTTTTCCTTCTGTTTTCCCTTTTTTATTTTCTCTTATCTCTTTGCTTGTTTCCATTTTTATTTCTTATTTATCTCTTTTTTCCTTTCCTCTTTTCTACCTTTTTCTCCCTTTTCTCCCTCTTTTTCTTTTTTTCTCATCACGGTGGTTTCTGGAAGTGGTGCACAGTCTTTGGCCAGGTGGGGACCAGGTAGTCTGTTGTGGAGACATTGGAAGGTTTTTCTGCATCCTGGCATGAATGTGGGAGCACAGCTGGTGGCTGATGGATGGAGAACAGGAGGCTGGGGCAGCTGCCATGGCTCTGGTGGTGCACTAGGTCCTGCACAAGGCTGTAGGTGGGCAGTCTGATTGAAGTCACCCTGCAGACCCTGGCTCAGAGCTCTACTCCCAGGTCTTGGTAGGGATAATGATTTTTCTTGGTAGAGATAATTATTGTGATCCTGAGGGCAGGTTGGAGCAATGCAGATCCAGCTTCCCCTACCTTGAGCCTATTTATAATAACATTCATAGGTTCTGGATGTTAAAACCATCCACAATCCTTGGTTTCATTTCTGTCTGTGTGTGTAAAGCTAAGCAGAGAGTGTATGATTCAGATTAAATTCTTTTTTCTCTTGTCATATACACTAGGGACTCACCTTTTCCTCTTTGACACCTTGTTTTGTTGCTGTGTACAGAGTGAGAAGCACTTCTCACCAAAGAACCAGTGACTGCTTCTTTGTGAAGCAAAAAAGGAAAGTGAGAGAATGAATTTAGGAAGGATTCGTACTGCTGTGGGAAAATGATGATGTTCCTTAATGGCATTTATGTGTGGTGACCGATAAAAGGTGGGCCTGTAGCATTTCTTAGGGTTATCAGTGGTCCTGCAATCCCAGTCTTGCCCCCAAACCAGTGTAACAGTTGGGTTAATGGCCATTTCCCTCCAGATGGGAAGGGACTGCTGCCAATGTGAATCTAGCAGGAGCTACTCTGATATATTCCATCCCATATATGCTGCCTGAATGCACCAGAATCTGTGATATTTTTCCAACATTGCCTTGACAAGGGAAGGGTGAAGACTTGCGGGTTTTGGAAATGTGGTTGCAAAGTTCTGCAGATCACTAGGTCGGGGTGGGAGTGGTGGGTAAGAAGAGGGAATGTGCTCTGTGCTGCAGCTTAAAACAGTTTCATGAAAGGGTAATCTCTGGGGGACGGCTTGGCTGTCATTCCTTGAAGAACATGGGGATGAGTTAGTTCCTACCAAACTGTGCATCTGTAGTCCTTCTTCCATGGCTTTTCCCCTTTTGCCTTAGAAGCAGTGAAAACAGATTTCATCATTGACTTAGCACTAGCTTTTGCTTTAGTATGAGAGTAATTTCACAGCACACACTGATACTATGTGCTTAGTTTTTCATACATGCTCCATTGTGAATGCAATATTCTGAAGAAGTAATGTCAATAATGTTTTCAAAATCAATATTTGTGTAATATTTGTATAACACAAATGGAATTCTGCTGAAATAGGACTGACTTTTTAGGTACTTTGGATAGGGACAGTTTAGACTCACCAAAAAGTAGCTAATGTAGAGAATTGCAACTGAAAATTTAACACAGACTGAGAGGTGTTAAATTTAATAGACATGTGACTGTTTCAACATCACTATTACACGTCAAATGTCTGAAGCGAAGTGTAAAAGAGAGTGATCATGTTATTGGTAACCTCAGTATTGCATTTTAGAAATTTCCTAATTCAAGCCATAATGAATTTAATCCTACATCACCGTGGTATGAAAGAGACCCTTGGCAGCCTTCTCTTTACAACAAGTTTCTATGGTGGAACAAGCAGAGCACCAACACTCTAACCAGCAGCTGGCTCTTCCACTGCTGAGAAATAATTGCATGCATCTGGACCAGTAAACTAGCACAGAGTTAACACTGGTGCCTTACCTTACTTGGAATCACTGTGGGCATAACTAGCTAATTTATTCCTACTCTTTTTTGTTACTGCAAAGCATCTTTTAAGTGTAGTTTTACCTGACTGCTTTTGCTGCTGATGGGTGGATGTCTGTGTTCCTTATTCCTCACCACTGGCTTGGTGTCACTGATGAGGACCTTGTAAGTTGTTATCACCACTTCAAGAGGAAGGCTAAAATGCAAAGACAGGAAATATCAATCATCATCACAAGTCAATTTCATTACAGAGGAGGAAGTATTTTGAATAAATACTCTCATGCCAAAGGGGTATTAACAGGTAAAAATGTTAATGTAATTTATTCAGAGAAGTTCTTGGTAACTGTCAAGTTATTCAACAGCTTTCTCTCCTTATCATTTACTTCATGTACCTTGACTTGGCAAAGCCTTTAGGAAGACATTTAATCAGAAGTATGCAAATGGTCCTGTTAGCTTCAACAGGAAATCAGCACTTAGGAATAGAAAATCTTAAATATTTTCTAAATGTTGAGACGTATTGGTAGTAGTTATATATGATGAGTTATGCAGCCTTCTTTTTTTTTTTTCCTGCAATACAGTTAGAGAATTATTCTGGAAGTTTTCAAATATTTCCTAAGCAGGGCTTTGCAAACCATTCTACGAAAGCTGCTACTGGGTGACCTTAACTGAAAATGTTTCTGTTTCCATGCTAAAACATAAATACTAAGAAGTTAGCAAATAAAGATTTTTTGATTGAATAAAAAAATGTATTCATCATTAAATATTTTTTAATTGACTGAGCTAAACCTGATTCTAAAGTAACACTTTAAATTAGAAATTGAAGTGTTTCACTTAGAAAATGTATTTTTTTTTTTTTTCTGACATGCCTATGGCACAATGCAAATTTCAAAGGTCTTCGTTTCTCCAAATTGCCTTACAGGGAGAATGAACTGTTTATAAGAAAAAAAGAATTGGTCTGTCCTTGATTTTCCATTATTTCTTCAATTGAGTTGGTCAAATGTTGCAAAAACTTATGAAGTGTCTTTGTTTCCTGTCTATCCTGATGGAAAAGGACTGTCCTTTAGGGAGGGACATACAAGATTGTCGTTTCTCTGGTCATATGAACTTACAGTAACAGGTGACTTTTACTGTGTTTTTCTGTTCTGTAAATGGAAGACTTGCCCAAAGATACGAAAGGCTTAAATTCAAATAGCTTGTTTTCTACAAAAGTTTTTGTGCATCTGTGAATGGCCACAGATCTTCAGAAACGTGTATGAGGAAAAATACGGTGGAATTTAGGGAAAAATTGAATGGTCTGAATTTGGGCCTAGAGTGGTTTTTTCTCCATGTTACAAACAAAGTGGTTACAACACACATAATGAAACAGATTGCCCAAAGACATGGTGAAACTTCTGGGGGTCTGAGCCCAGACTATCAGACCCCTTTGAGTTTCCTTGGGATTCTGCCCCGATGGTGACTTTATAGAGAGGTAGCCTTGATCCAGTTGTCCAGAAAAGGAATTTTAATAATGCAAAAATAACAGACAAGAAGGCATACATTATATTTGGAACGAAGTGGAAAAAGGAAGTAACAGGGGGCAAAAAGCAAAAGGCCACAGGCAGGGGGTCCAGGGTCAGACAGGGGTATTTATGCCTCCCGATGTGGGGCAGAGTTAAGGTGGGGTCTGAGGGAAAGGTCCAATAGGGGCGAACGATTAGCAATATTAAAATTCCTGCACCAAAAATCAACTTATGGCAATACAAAGAACAAGGAACCTTCTAGCAACGATTTGCATGTTTGAACTGAGGGAACATGTGAGTATGCAGCTTGCTTACTGTACTTAGAAAGGTGTTTCCCAGGATATCAAGAAGGGGTTTTCTTCTTCCCAGGGGAAACCACTCTCTACAACATGCCATAAGAGATGTGGAGAAGTGAAGAGCAGAACGGTTGTCCCGACCTTTCCCTGTTTCCCCCATGCAGGGCTTTACTTGTATTTGCTGCAGCTTGCTGGTGAAATACAATCAGTTCTGGGGGTTTGCTTGTGCCTATTTCTTACCAGAGTACAGCATGTGGGCCTGCAGAGCTGCAAGTTCTTCAGTCAGTTCCGCTTCAGATATTACAGTGATCATAATTTTGAATGTGAAATCTTGGCAATGTTTTGAAATCATGAGTGCCTTGTCTTTCATTGCATCCATTTAGGTTCAGGATGCCTAGAGACAAATGATATGGAAAAAGGCCTCTGTGACACAGGTCCCTACTGGCACTGACTGAACAAGTAGGAAGACACCTAGACAGAAAGTAAGAAAAGCCTCTTTTCATTTTTTAACTGATGTAAAGCCTAATGAGGTGATTTTTATTTATTTGGCTTCTAGCAATGGTATTTAAATGAAGCACATAATTTTTTAAATACTAACAAATATGCTTCAGGCTGTACACCTAATGTAATTTTTTGCTTCACTGGTAGCCTTGGAGGTATTTGACTTCCCTTAGCCTAAATTTCATCTGTAAGCAGACCATACCAGCAGGTTTGATCAAGCATTTTTGTTTGTCACCTTTGTAAAATATGGCCTTTTAATTTCTTCTTTAGCCCACTGGACCCTTCCAAAGCCCCTGCTGCTTGTCCATCTGCCATTACAGATGTCCATCTGCCATTACAGACGTTAGTCCATGCAGGAATGCCAAGTGAGCCATGCTGTTTGCTCTGCTGTTGTTCCATGGAATGTGTTGTTGTATATAATTCTGCTGCTTGGTTTGTTTCTCACATGGTGTTCAGATTAGGCAGTGGAGGAGTTTCTGACAACTGTAAAAACCTTCTCTAATTGTTTTGTCAATCTGAAGGTTATGAATTTTAGTACCTTGCTACGACTTTCGTTGCAAGTAATTAAATGCATCCTGAACCTATAAATTTTCCTCGTTTCTTGGCCTTGACCCTGTGTTTTGTTAGACTGGGCAGGCAGCATGGAATCCTCTGGAAGCATCACAAGCTAGATGCACACAGAATGTCACCCTTACAGCTTTGCTCATGGAAGAGCTTGGGGTATTTAAATACATAATGGATTCTATGCATAATTTATTATTTCGGTGTATTTCACAAAGATTGTGCAGTTATTCTGGGGGAGGGAGGAAAGGGAGTATTGCTGGGTTATTTTCCAGAAAGAATGATATATGAAGCTCCAGAGAGGTATTCTAACCATATGATAAACATAAAACTGGACTAAGGAGTACTTTGAATGAAATATGTGTTTTTTGGTGAAAAAATTCTTTTGGTATCAAGCTACATAAATATTGGGAACTTCATAATGACTTTAGTTGCAGAGATTTTGATGGACATTTTTACATCAAAGTAAATTGCTATTAGAAGGAAAAATTAAATATCTTCCAGCTATGAAACAGTGAAATTAATATGGGTTGTGGAGACATTGGGAATGATTGTTACATAGCAAGACGAATCTTAAAAGAGGAAAGAAATCTTGATTGTAATAACTGTTTGTAAAACAAAAAAAGACAACACAAAATTTTCAAGTAATATGCAGAGTTAATAAAATGTACTTGCAGGAACATTTTGCCAGGAAAAAAGGAAATTTTCTTTTATTTCAGATGGGGGGAGGAAAAGCACTTCTTGACTCACAAATCTTCTGGAAAAACACTTATGTTTTCTGTCAAATATGTGTAAATTAAACCATATTTGAAATCTTTTCATGGGTCCTACTGGATGGAACATGTCTCAAGGGCAATCCAAGGAAGGAGAACATTTGATAAGCACATGTAGCTCCAGGCTAAGCTCTGTGCATTCCCATAGAGCTCTGATGCCATTGAGCTCTGCACTGTGCCACACATTTTTCTTTCTCCTTAAGCTCTGAATCAAATCCTTTTGAAATCAGTAGAGCTCTGTCTGTAGACTTCAAAGATCAAGCCTGTGGAGAAAGTGCAGGTCAGGAAGTACTGATCTGAGCTGCATTTCCTATTGCTTTTCTTTTCCCTTACTTTCCTTAATTTCAGAAAGGAATATGCTATATTGCATATTTTCTCTAACAGTCCTGGGCCATAAACCACCAGACCCTGGCACCATGTCACTGGGCTGTCAGAACAGGAAGAAGCACAGTTGTTCTTTTCTTCTGGCTCCTTTAGTGTCTGGCTCCTTCCACCTGAGCTTTTATTCCTTTCTCATGATATAGTGCAATAGGAGAAAGTATCTGGCATCTTAATAATATTAGTTTTATGGTATTATAGTTTTCAGCTGTGAGATGAACATCAGATGCTTACATGGTTTCTCTACCCACACACTATGTTTGTTTGTGTCTGCATATAAATTTATACTATACCATTGCTGTTATAAAATTTTTCATATTTTAGAAATTACCATGAGTGGGGATCTACAGGAGAAAAGGAGAAACAGATGATGTCCCCATCTTGCTACTTGTTAGAGGGATAACACTATACCTTAGCTTTTTTGCATCCAATGGAAGGACAAAGTACTTACTGGAAATCTGAAAACTTGCTGAAATCTGGATTGATTTTGGAGGCAAAGTAATGCACTTAAAATTCTTCCCTCTGCAAGCAATTTTTTTTCCCCAGAAAGGCCCAGACAGGTCTATGGCTATTTGAAAACCAGGGACCAAATATTATACCCTCTTCCCTCTCTGCTGCTGTCCTTCCTTGTGTCCAGTCCAATGTCCTCCCCTCCCCCTCCCCCTCCCTAGACTCAGAAAGCTGGAAAATAGATCATCTACCCATGTGTTGTGGGTTTAATGTTTGCAATCTTATATATATATATGACTTGGAGATCTTCGAAAACATAACAGGCTTACTTTAAAGTTGCAAAAAAAAAAGAATTTTATTTACACACATTAGGAAAAATGAGAAAAGGAAACTAAAACTAAATAAACTACAAATGAAACTTTCAGACCATCTTTCTCTTCCTCCCCCCACAAATATTCTACTTTCTTACACACACCCTGAAGAAACCTGTGACTTTAATCAGTTTCACCATGCAAAAAAAAATAATCTTCCATCAGTCTTTCAGAAAAAAAGTCTTTTTGAGTCTCACGGAGAAAATGGTCACACGAGGAATAGTC
>VYXD01009361.1:667-23414 GCA_013397195.1 Hylia prasina | reverse complement strand
AAAAAAAAAAAAAAAGTGCATCTTCTTTCTCTCATGTGCAAAACTGTGAGAAAAATGTGTAGATTTGCTAGGCGGCTTGGGGAAATGGAACTTTAAAGGCCACACATAAATAGGTGGTAACTAAAATTTACATATATGCATATAAAGCCAAAAGAGAAATCTGCAGAAATGGAAGAGCAACGTGTATTCCAAGCTGTACTAAGAACCATCTTAATGTCATGGATTCCCCTGTAACAGTTGCACAGTTTTTTCAATACTTTCTTTTTTACTGGCTTCAGCTTCTTGGCGTTAAATTGAGCTGGCACTGTTGCAGGCCATCTTAAATTGATACTTGCAGAACAGCAAGAAGTGTGAAGCTGCCAATGAAGAGTCAATGAGGAGCCAGTGATAGCAGTTATCAGCTTCTCCACACAAATGTCCTGAGTTTTCCATCTGTGTGAGCCTTTCCAAATTTGATTAAAAAGGGATTAATTTTCTTTTATACACACATACACACACACATATGTGTGTGTATGTATGTATATATATATGTATATATATAAACCAGTTTATGTGGGGTTGCAAGTTATAACCCTTCAGGCAGACTTACATTTAAAAGTATCCCCTTTTCCCAGGGTGAACTGTGATTTCAAGCAGCACTGAAAATTTTTGATCAGACGTGGTCATACAATTTTACAAGCAGTTTGCATTATTTCATTGTTCAGCCAGAACTGGGAGAGGCTATGCTTCAACAGGGAAGCCAGTGAGTTGGTTATGACATTATTCCTATCATTCTGAAAATACAGGAGGTTCATGATGTCTGAGTAAGGCAGAGTTTTTCTAATTCCACTGTTTTTTGTCACTATTGATGTAATGCAAGGCTTTTTGGATTAGGGAGGGGAGGTCATGCCATTTAATATGGGATACATGGGTTGCTCCCATCCAGTGAGCTGTTCCTTGTCATTGGCTGATTACCTTCTCATCCCTTCAGAGAGAAAACACACCGAACAACAAAACAAAGTGTTTTTTATTTCTTTGGTCTGTGACTCGAATTGGCTCATTTGATATTAGATTGGGTGTGTCTTGGTCAAAAGCAGGGGAGGTGGGAAAAGGATTTGGAAAAAAGGAATAGCATCATGACTTCTGTTGGTGTCAGTTTACCCCATTCACCAATCCCACTGAAATCAGCCTTGGGAGTAGAATTAGCTAAATATGTAAAGACAAAATGTTGAATAAAAAACTGGGTCAGAAACCCACAACCTCTGTCATCTGCAATGTGATGAGAGTACGCAGTTGTTAAGACCTCCCTGTGAATATGCTGGTACAAGGACTGGCCAGCAGGTTGATGTTTTTACTATGGGTTGTATCTGTCAAGATGTATTGCCATTTTGCTTCAGACTGGTTAGACAACAGAGGAGGGGTATGTGCTAAGGTTGCTGGAACTGCATATGTTAAGTTCCCAGTTGTGTAAACTAGAATTTATTAAACCATGTTTTTCTCTGCATGTTTTCTGTATTCTTCAAGAAGAAGGGTGTCATGAATGTATCAAACATAACCAGTAACTTACAGATCCTGCAAATCTATTTCTTATTTTACCCCCTTACTTTAAACTGGTTTCATATCCAGGTGAACTGAATATAAAAAAGTTTTTCACTGATGGGTTAAATCACATGCTGTGATTCTTGAGGTTGTCCTCTACTGCGTCAGGAGTTCAACTTTGATGACACCTGTGGGCTCCTTCCTACTCAGGATAGTCTATGATTCAACCCTATGCTATGAAATCTCCCTCTGCTTCTCTGCTTTATTTCTCTTTCCACTCTCATCTGAGCAGTACTTGTGCTGGTATGTGATAGATTCAGAAATCCAGTTATAAACTAATTGCTTTCTCAGAAAGCTACTAATATATTTTGCTGGAACTCTTTCTTCTGAGTTAATTATAAACCACAGGAAAGAACTGCTTACTGGCAGAGTTGCTACAAGGTAAAGGATGGAAGTATTCACCTGGGAGCAGAGAATGAACTAGGACTTCCAAGGAATTTTCATATAACTTGCTGCGCTTTTCTACCAAGGAGTCTCCAGGCTGAAGTTTGCCTCTCATCACTTGCTTTGGACCTGAACACATAAGGCAAAAAGGAACAAAAACCCTTCTCCCTTTTGAGGAAATTGATCTCAGTTCACCCTGTCTCATGGAATTGTGCCTTGAACACTACATTCAGGCTTGGACTATGTGCCATCACAGAGAACCTGTATATGTTACTGAGACTTTTGTCTGAGGGCAGAAACTCCTATTGTTCACTTCCAGAACAGGTTATTGAAGACATTGGGAAACTTTGGATTTGACTCCCAAAATCTTATACCAGCAAACTGCTATCTGTATGGGCTAGACACAAACAGGGAAATAGTAGTTCCTAAGAGATGTCTTGTATTCACTGATCAGAAATAATTTAGAGCAATGCAAAAATCTGATGTGTTCACTGACTGATTTCAGCTGATGATCACTGCACAGGACAAGTGCAGCACAGTAGGTGCTTCTCACTGTATTGGAACTTCTTCTTCAAGATACTGTCATCTGCATTTTAGCCAACCCTATCAATATTTATAGTCAACATTCACTATTAAAAATATAAGATTTTAAATACTTATGTACAATCTCTTCATAGAAGACAGAAAGTTCCTTGAGATCCCTGGAGTTTTTCTGAACACCCTTAAGTCTCCTAGTATCTGCTCAGTAGCAGTACAGTCTCTGTACTGTACTCTGTACTCTCTACTGTAGCTCTCTGGTCATCTGCCCAAAACACTTGTGCTTCGCTGTCTGAGAGTGAGACCTCAGTTTCCCAAGTGCCGAGCTAATCTGGCTTTGCCACAGTCCTGCTTACGTAGAGCTCTGGCTGTGTGGGACTCATCCCTTCTGCTGCAGGTCTCCCCACCTGCTCAGGTCTGCCAGGTGTGGTTTTCAGCCAACAGAAATTAACGCTGCCAAAAGAAAGAGGGTGTTTTTCCTCTTATGTTTTAGCTCCCCAAACCTGCTGTGTCTGGAACAATGCATGTACCAGTGCCAAAAGAAAAGAGGGGTACACGGACGAGTCCAGGGCAGAGAGAAAGGTAAAATNTTTTTTTTTTCCCCTCCCCCCTGGCAGATTTTATCCCAGCTTCTTCTGCCTCCTACTGGGGGCCTCATGTAGTCCTCCAAGAGATTAGAAACAAACTTGAATTGGTCGCAAACTGTCTTTTCATCTTTTAAAAATCTCATTTTGGTGCTCCTCCATTACTTGCTTGTAATGCAGACCTTAAATCTCTGAAGTACAGTCTTCCAGTCAGCCTTATTAGACTGAATGAAAAACTATTTCAAGCACTAACTACGTGGGAATTAATGACAGTCAGAAAACAACTTATTATCTCCCACTTTTTTGACACCCGTTGCTTGTGGATACCCGACGAAGTGCTGCTTAAATCCTTTTTTCTTCTCCAGTACTGAGAAACAGAGGTTTTAATTGTTCTGTTTTTCACAGTGTGTATTTTACTTAGTTTGTTTGGTCCTGGCATCCTGCATGTTTTGTAATTATTGCAGAGGCAAGAAATCTGACTGAGGTATCCTCTATTCAGTTCCTGTGCTTTTGCAGGTCGGGGCTGTGCTAGCCTTTGCACAACTAGCACAAACTGGCTGTGAGTAATTATGGTAGAACAGAAGGAGAGGGCTATTCGCCTCCAAACAAATGAGATGCAGGAGCCTCTTTTTCAATAGCACTGGAGGAGTTTGATCAGCTGGTGAAAAACACTGTCTGAGTTGTGCCTGCAGTAGTTGGAAACTTAGTTCAAAAGATCCTGAAGTTGAAAGGGCTTTTCTAAAAGACACTTTTACCACAGTGACTGTCTATAAAATGCTGTTTCAGTAATACCTCTTCTTTTTAGGACACTTTGTTATACCCGTTGTAGTACCTTAGCACTTCATATGACTTTTTGAATCTGTGTTAGAAACCTGTATCCTAGTATAAATGTACATTTATCTGTTGGAAATAGTTGAAAACATAACAAAATATTTCCATCAAAATTATTCCCTGTGTCTCTCATTTTAAGTGTTCTGAGAAATCATTACCAGTCCTACTGATGAGTTCATTGTACTAGGATCTGTTCCACCTCAGACATTCATCTATAAATCTGTAATATAATTATTAAAGCTGTGCTAAAGGTTGGGTTTATTAAAACTTCTCTTTCAAATCAAAATGATGAATTTAGGTCTTAATGGGATAGTTCATTTAAACAAATTAAACACAATTTAAACAGTTTTTAAAATATCATTACATTCTACTAGGTTAATTATTTTAAAGTTATTGTTTAATCTGTATGAATTGCCCAGACAGAGCAAGGGTCCTTCATCCTTTCTTACAATTCATCTTCTGCTGTGATAAACTGCTTTGTCTCCACTTGTAATTACCTTCTGTAATTGCCACTGCCCCTTCTTGTAATATTTGCTTGACAGACTGAAAGCTGATATATATTTAATGACTGTAGCACCTTTAGTATTTGCTGTTGTCAGCAATACAAAGCTCAACTGTGTAAAGCTATACTGGCAATGGATAATGCTGTTGCTATTGTGCTGCTAGTAGTGAGTTGCTGTGATGCCTTTCATCTGCAAAGGCTGGCAAGGTATTCAAGTGTGTCTTCTATTTGAAGACTATGGCTCACAAGACCTGATGGTGGGTCTGTGTGACCTCTCTGGGCTGGTGTCAGTTGTCATCCGTGAACCAAAGCATCTGCCAAACCCAGACCTGGTTCTTCTGTAGGTGACTGGTGGGACTTGTGGAACAGGGTGCCCCATCCACCCTATCTACTATTCAGAGAGCTTACCAGACCCTCAGGTTCTCCATGGCATGAGGAGATATATCTTGTGGCTTTTGGCTATGTGAAGATTTATAACTTCTGGGGTCAGCAAACTTGATGTCTTGTCCCTGAAGTATAGAGGTTCTTTTGCAAAAAGCCTGTACACTGTTCCAGCTAAATATTTGATTCTGATAACTAGCCCCATGAGTCATGTGTAGAGGAGATGCCTGACTGTTTCTGGGTGAATTATCTTATTAACATTAATGTGTGCTAAGAATGTTCATAAGATTAAAACTTCTCCTTATCCACCTTCAGTACTCAATTCTTAATCTTGTTCTTTGTATTTCTCTCTTATTAAGTAAAAACCTTGTATTCTATATAAATGAAAACCATTAACAACCCATCAGACTGGCACAGTTAAGTTATTTCTCTTCCTTTCAGGGCTCTTCCTGCAGTCTTTACAACTGCAGTATTATAATGGTGTGTTTTGAGGCTGAACTTTCATTCAGTATACTTTCAGCTCTTTTCATACTATAGAGAATAAAATAAATTACAGAGAGATGCACTACAAAATTAGCTTAGCTCTAATGGCACAAGATCTGCAGTGACCACAAATTTTCATTACTACCTTATATTGAGCTTTATTGCCCTAGTTTGAGCTAAATTATTACGTATCACTTTGAAACTAGAGATTATCTTACTCTTATGGGCTCCAAGCATAAGAAGAAGTTCACTTGAACTCTTTTAATACTTATGAGGTCATTCCAGCGTGATCTAAATTTAGTGTATAATCAGTAGCATGGCATTGAGTTGAGAAGTCACGGCGATTTTTTGCTGTGTTTATCTGAATGTTGCTTCTCTTGAAGGAGGTTGTGTTCATATTTGCACTTCCTCTGCTTGAAGTTTGTAGGTAAGGACCAAAACTCCTTTTCCTCAAGGCTCTGTCTTCCATTGTAAAGTTATGATAAGAATTTTGAAAAAAGTCAAAAATTTTGAAAAAGGTCAGAAAGTGCAAAAAGGGGTGGAGGAGGTGGCTGGCAGTGCATGAGCGAGAAACAAGTTTTAAAAACTCTCAAGGTAAATTTTTTCTTTAAGTCACCTTCGTTACACCTTCATTGTAATTAACTCTTTCTTCTAGCTCATGTGCCCTTCAAGAAGTGTCTCCTGAGTGAGCAGAACATTAAAACTATCTGGCATTTCTGCTGCCAGCTGAAAATCCTATTGGCAAACATGCTTCAGACTCCCTTTAAAGTCTGCCTGTGCCTCAACACAGGTGGTGGGGAGCAGGCAGTAGGCAATATAAGGGCATTTGTTATCCTGTCAGACAATCCTTGGTCATGAGTCAGAATCCCAAAGTCCCTCTAAGCCTTTATCCCAGCCTCTTCTCATTAACCATGTGTCAGAACAGTGATATGAGGTCAGATTACACCTTCTTCCCTGTAAAGACAGGAGTCAGCACCTGGCACTGCAGGCCAAATTTGTTTTCTGATGTCACAATTTTTCCTCACTCACTAGCCTGACTCGTGACAGCCTCATGAGTTCTCACTGATTATTTATTTATTTAATTATTTTTTATTTTTATTTTTATTTTTATTTTTATTTTTATTTTTATTTTTATTCTTTGGTGCATCTTTTCCTATATTGAAACCAATTCAAGTTTATTCCCCTTAAATCAGGGTCTCTGAAAAGGTCAGTCCTATTTTCTATTTTCTTTTTGTGTTGGCTTGTGAGATGGTTAAGGAATGCCTACAAGGCATGTAGGCTACAGAAAAAAAAAAGAAAAAAAAAAAAGGTAGCTGTTGTGTTGTTTTTTGGTGAACCATTTCGTTTATTAACAGCAGGTCATGATGAATTTAAAACAAAAACTTCTGGATTAGTAGACAGAGACACCTTTTCCTCTCTGTCCTTTTTCTCTGTAGCTAGTAGGACTATGTCCAGAAAAACTACTGTCTGTAGCCTAGTAATAGACTTGGGAAGCCCTTTGAATTGCATATTGTATATGAATGGCTCTACAGCGGGACTGCTGGGATGAGGCAGTCATGCCAGAGGGTTACTCTGTGTTCTAGTAACATATTCTTGCACTCTGTAAAATAGACTGCCGAAGCAGATCCATCTCTGAGGCTCCATGTGGCACACAGGAATAAAGGAAAAAGAAGGTATTTGTATTCATGTCTCCATAGTAGCAGTATAGTTGAAGGCAGAAGAACCTCAGAGTTCAATGCTTGAAGTGAAAGGAAGTGGGTGTCCTTGTTATTTGGACAATAGATGGCACCCTTTGTTTCTTTCTTTAAAAGCACCATCTTCTGCTGTGGTTTCATAAAGCAGCACGTCTGCAGGAGGAGGGTGACAACAGTGTGTATGCTGCTTCCTAGCCAGCTGGGGATAGGAACCTTTCCTTGTTTTCTTTATTGCACCATAGCGGGAAGCAATGCAGCAAGAGCCATAAATCTATGTTGATCCATGGTGTGCTACGGTTTTCACGGGGTGGAGAGTTGCTTTGTCCTCTCAGACACATAACATGAATAGGCTGCAGTATTGAGTTTGTGTGGCCATGTTTTGGTAGTGGGGGGGCTACAAGGGTGGCTTCTGTGAGAAGCTGCTGGAAGCTTCCTCTCTGTCTGGCAGAGCCAATCCAAAGGTGGACGTGCTGCTGGCCAAGGCTGGGACAATTAGAAATGGTGGTAATTCCTCTGGGAATTACCAGATTTAAGAGAAAAAAAAGGTTATTGCACTGATGTAATTGTGGCCAGAGAAGAGCAGAGAACATGTCAGAGGAACAGTTCTGCAGATATCAAGGTCACTGGAGAAAGATGGACAGCAGACATGGCAAGCACTGGAGCTGAGATTCCCCTGCAACTCCTGGTGCAGCTCATGGTGAAACAGCTGTGCCCCTCCAGTCCATGGAGATCCACAGGAATGCAGAGATCCACCTGCAGCTGGTGGAGGAGCCCCAGTGTAGAGCAGATGGATGCCTGAGAGGAGGCTGTGACCCCTTGGAGCTGTGTTGGAGCAGGCTCCTGGCAGGGACCTGCAGAGTTATGGAAAGAGGAGCCTAGACTGGAGCAGGTTTCCTGGTAGGATTTGTAAACCCATGGGGGACACACACAGAATAAGCCTCTCTTTGAAAGACTTCACCCATGGAAGAGTGACACATGTTGGAGCAATTTGTGGAGGACTGTTGCCCATGGGATGGACTCGGGTTGGAAAAGCTTGTGGAGAAGTCTCTCCTGTGGTAGGGTCCCTACACTGGAACAGGGAAGGGACGACTATCCCTGACCAGTGGGAGAAACATCTGTGAAGAACTGACTGTAATCCCTGTTTCTAGTTTCCTTGTGCTGCCAGGGTGGAGGAGGTAGAACTGAGGAGGAGGGGTAGGGGAAAGGTGTTTTTAAGATTTTTTTTACTTCTCATTTTCATGCTCTGAATTTGTTATTACTAAATTCAATTAATATCCCCAGTTAATGCCTGNACAGGAATGCAGAGATCCACCTGCAGCTGGTGGAGGAGCCCCAGTGTAGAGCAGATGGATGCCTGAGAGGAGGCTGTGACCCCTTGGAGCTGTGTTGGAGCAGGCTCCTGGCAGGGACCTGCAGAGTTATGGAAAGAGGAGCCTAGACTGGAGCAGGTTTCCTGGTAGGATTTGTAAACCCATGGGGGACACACACAGAATAAGCCTCTCTTTGAAAGACTTCACCCATGGAAGAGTGACACATGTTGGAGCAATTTGTGGAGGACTGTTGCCCATGGGATGGACTCGGGTTGGAAAAGCTTGTGGAGAAGTCTCTCCTGTGGTAGGGTCCCTACACTGGAACAGGGAAGGGACGACTATCCCTGACCAGTGGGAGAAACATCTGTGAAGAACTGACTGTAATCCCTGTTTCTAGTTTCCTTGTGCTGCCAGGGTGGAGGAGGTAGAACTGAGGAGGAGGGGTAGGGGAAAGGTGTTTTTAAGATTTTTTTTACTTCTCATTTTCATGCTCTGAATTTGTTATTACTAAATTCAATTAATATCCCCAGTTAATGCCTGTTTTGCCCATGATGATGTTGGTGAGTGATCTCTCCCTGTCCTTATCTCAGCTCAGGAACCTTTATTATATTTTCTCTCCCCTGTCTATTTGCAAAGAGGAGTGATAGAGCAGCTTTGGTGTGTGCCTGGAATCCAGCCAGGGTTGACCCACTACAGCTGCCTAGGCAGGGTGTTGCATTTGGTAGCCCCGTGGTCTATTTTCTCCTGAGCTCCTGGCAGGAAAGGCAAAGGACTATAAATAGAATTGAGTTTTCCTATATTTCCTCCTCCTTCTTCCAGGTTTAATTGTCCCTGGAAAGCTATGGTTTTTGTCCCTTAATAGTGCTCTCTTACACCTTGATGAAGATGTGCATCCCCAAAAAGAGCTTGTGCTACTTCACTGACTGGGTCAGGGTGGAGGGATAGCTGTGGTTGGCTCTGTTTAATGACACATCTAATGGGGCTGTCTCCTAAGCCTGGCTCCTATCAAAGCCTCCTGTTCTCAACAATTACTGGTCAATCAAACGTAACACACATCTAATTTCTGCTCATTCACACCAGTGGGCTCCTGGTGGGCTCTTCTGTCTTTAATTTGTTGCACAATTAAATGTAATGAGAGAGATCAATAGATGACATGCCCATTATTTAGTTCAGAAAATGTTTCTTAAATGAGGTGATTCAGTTCAAATCAGGTACAAGTGTAAGTAGCTCTAAAAGTAATCTGTGGTTGAGCAAAACTGTGCTTCTGCTTACAAATGTGTGCATCATTCAAAGCAGAGACATGATTATCGTATGTTAATTCTAACATAAGTTCTGACATGTTTTCATTTTGGTAATCTTTATAACCTTGTTAACAGCCTCCTGGGAGGATCTCAATCAGTCACAGCCTTGCTGTCTACTCAAAGTCCTGCGTCCTGTACAACTCTGGGTTTTAAGTGCTACATTTCTTCCTCACAGTGCCCGCACAATCCTTCATGAACTCTTAGGCATTCTTCCGATCATGCTTTGAATATCCTTGTACATTTACTGGAGGTTGACTTACCTCTGGACAAACAGTCTTACTGAGTTGAAATTATTTTTAAGGCATTTGTGAAATTTTGGGGACAGATATACAAATGTCTTGGGGCTCTTTGAGAGTTGCTTATTCCCAGATCACTTGGGAGCTGCAATTTTGAGGACTTCTGTATTAAGTCAACAGTCTCGAGTCAAGTCTGCCATGTGACTGAGAGATGGGACTTCATAAGAGGGAGTGCAAAAGTAGTCTAAGGAGGGAGCCTTAAATTAAAGTATGAGCAAAAATAAGTTGGAATTCGAGTTAAGTTAAAGTTTATTGAAGTTTAAGCTGAAGTCAGGGTGAAAAAGGGGTTGAAGCCACTGAAGCCTTTGAAGTCAGGGTAAGGGTTTGTTTTCAGAAGAGCTGTGCAATCTTAGCAAAAAGAGAGTACAACATGAACCACAAGTCAAGCCTGCTGAAGCACCTGTGTGATGGCAGAGGTAAATCTGCACAAAAGGTGTCATGGCACAGGTAGGACAGCAAAACAGTGTGAGCCCAGAATTGTGAGCATTGCCTGAGACTCAACTCATCATACTAATGCTCCAGGTACATTTCAGAACAGTCATCTCTGGGCTGTAGCTTTGTCAGGAGTTATAAATTGGATCTTTCTTCAGTGCATACTGAGATTTCATCAGAAAGGACTGACCCCTTAATACTGAAAAGTCACAGATATAAGAATCTGACCTGCTGAAGTGATTTTTAATGTGACTTAGGGATTCTGCAGTATTATTACATTTACTCAGCAGCTCTGACAGCTCAAGTCTGAAAGCCACATGGATAATATGAAAACAAAACAATAAACAAAATGTTTTATTTTTGCTGAACAGTTTTATGCAGTACACAATAAATTACTGTAGCAACTTCTATTCTTTCTTCAGCCTGACTTTTTGTAAGTTTTTGCATGGATTTTACTCTCTTGTATATTTATGGGAAAGATGTCCCTAAAAAGCTGTTACTTGTCAAGTGTTTCCTTCTACTAGATGTTTTGATAACAGCCGTGCTAGAACCACTCTGTGGTCAGTCTTTTAGGTCTGAAGGTCTGATGTGGAGGTGCTTGTCTGCATGAAAGACAAGTTCCCACTTCTACTCCATACTAGCTCTTGTTCCCACTTCTACTCCATGCTAGGTCTTGGCTGCAGCTTGTATTACCCAGACACTGACCTTAATGTTTAGATCTTTCTACTGACCTTAATTTAATTGCATATTGTTATCCTTAGAATGAGCAATGAAGATAAACCAAAAAAACAAGCATAGATATGTTTATACAGTAATTATTTATGCAGCAGATTTGTTGCCTGTATCTTTGTTGCCTTTACTTGGTGAGTTTTCCATAAAGAAGAGATTGAGTTAAGTAGGGGACTTTTGCCACAGCTAATGCACAAGTGGAAAAAGATAATGTCCCCTGGTTTGTTTGTTTGTAGTCAATTCTCATTGACATCAGTTGGATTATCTGAGTGGTGGATTGTCAGTTTCATGGGTAGGGATCTGTGATCCTAGGATAGGACACTGATTCGTAACCAGGGCTGTTTTGATTTCAGAGTGAATTCATCAGTGGAAGCAATACAGCTGCTGCCTCTGGAGCAGCTGGCTTCAAACTGTGACAGCTTGGGCAGATTTGCAAGCTATTTCCAAGACTTGGATGTCAGGGGGTCCAGTGCTGGCTCCTTCTCTATTTCACAATAGCTCCAGTTTATGAGACTCATGAACTTCAGCAGCCAAAATAGACCAGGCCTCTTTATGAAATTACTGTTTTTGTACCACTTCCCAGGCAATGGTCCTTGTCCAGGAGGATGATTCAGTAGACTGCAGTGCCATATGAGTACATAGATGCTGGTCAGTCTACTGGATCACCTGGATGAGGAGCAGTTCCTGTGGGAATGCTGTGGCAGGCATGCAAGGCTGTGTTTGAGCCAAGGTCAGTTGGCTCTGACAGATGAATACTGCTGATGATGAACTGGGATGCAGGATGCAGCAGGCAAACACCTTTGAACAAACTAGCTTCTGCCACTCTGACATGCCTTAAATAGATTCAAGCCTGCCAATAGATTTTGTTAGCAAGCAAGCCTTCTGTCTGTTCACTGGCCTGGGCAGTGTGCTGTCTATTACTCCCTTGCTTGTGTTATTTCCATACTATGCCAGCACAGTATTTTCTGTACTGACTTACAGTTTTCCTTTTCCTTAGTATTTTTTTGTCAAGCAAACTGAGATCCACAACTAAACAATATTATATATTCTGTCTCTTTTTTCCTCTTTCTCTCTCTTTCTGTCTTCCCAGTCTGTCACTTTTTAATACTTCTCTAAATTTTTCATGCCCTTCCTCCGTTGTTTTTCCATCCTTAGTTAATTTTCTTTAATAGGATAACCTGTTATTTATTTATTTATTTATTTATTTAATGTAGGTGATGCCTACTTCATCAGCTGATCTTTTTTCTCATCCTCTCACCAGGAGATATTCCAAGCCCCTCCTTGTCGTAGGTAAGCTATGATTGTAGGTGGAAGGTTTGCTGATCCATGAATCCTTGGCTAAGGCCAGGGAATTAATTGCATGCTCAGCTTTTGGGTACTGAAACACATTTCAGTATTTCAACACTTAAAGAACACAAGACCTCTTACCTTCCTTTGCCAAAGTCAACATCTGTGCAGCAAAGGATGGATCCTGAAAAAGTGAGGTGGAGGTCACTTTTTTCTTAATATAATTGCTAATTAATTATTATTTCATGTTGTCACATTCTGAGCAAAAATATAGCAACATGTTTTGCTAGGCAGTGTGCACAAAAGCAGAATTATGGACCATGCTTTTGAATATAGAAGGGATGCACTTTCCCTGCTCCAAAGTATTGTTTCCCTCACTGACGATTTCTTCATCAGCTCTTGTGGTTGAAGTCTGATAATGCTCATGGAAATCCATATGGCTATATGGCAAAAAACTACGCAAATTTGTGGGTAGTTGTATCAGAAAATAAAAATGTATTAGAAAAATTGGATGTGGTGATCTCTATTTATTACTGATGTTTGTGAAAACTAAGATGACTGAACAGTAAAGACAAGTGATGAAGAATCCTTCAGGCATGTCACCATAACTTGAAACACACTGCATTGAAAAAGATCGCAGTGAATCCTGATACTACCTCCTTCAGACTTGAGGACAGAACTGAACGTTTAAAGTCATTGCTCATGACATCCCCTGACTTTCCCATTCCAATATAATGTGATTTCAGCAAGGTCACTGAAACATAGCAACGTAAAACTAGTATCTGAAGCTTAAGCCAAGCCCAGCTGCAGTAATTAATGCTTATTGTTACTGGTGGGGATGAAAAATAAGCAGAAATTGCTGGAAAAACTTGGTTTTTTAAAAAAAAATTAAAATGGGAAGCTATTTTAATTGAAAAGCTGATTTTTAAGGGAAATTAAATTAAAAACAGTTTTTGAAAATATTTCTGATGAAAAACTTTATTTTTTGAAAATAAGCCTACCTTCCTTTCTTCATCCCTTCCTCCCTCCCTTCCTCCTTACCTCCCTCCTTCCCTCCTTCCCTCCCTCTCTCCCTCTCTCCCTCAAAGTACAATCAGAAAATGTGAACCGTTCATGCTGAATTATCAGGGAGGGCCATGAAGATCCTGATGGGCTTCTGTGTCCGTGTCCATCTTCCCTCTTCCACCCTCAGGACCCTTCCCTTTTGCCCACAGCTCAGAACCCCACATCAGCCCCTTGAGCTTATCAGCCCCTGCCCCGACAATGCTGATTCTGCAGCAAGATGGTCTCTGGCTGCCCACAGCCCTGTCCTTCTGTGTCCACTAACAATAAGCAGGAGTACTGCCACCAGAAAATATTGTTGTAAAAAAGGTGAGCCACCATCAGCAAGAAAAGGTAGAATTTGCTGTAAATTAATCAGACATGCAAACTACATGATGATAGTCTGTGTACATGTGTCTATTTATTTCAGAATTAAATGGATGTGGGAAGGAAAAGGTAGTCTGTACTAGAGGCATTCAGACTGTATATGCATTTTTGTTTTATTCTCCTTGCTCTTTTCCAACAAATATACATAAGCATGAGTAACATTAGCTCTGTCACACTTTCCTTGAAGCAAATGAGATGCTGTCCTAGCCCTGTTGTTTCCATCCTGTGTTGAGTCATGCAGTGCAGACACTTTATCCTGCCCGTGCCTCTGCTGTAAGACCACAGATCATGTTATCACTTTACAAATATAGCATATTAGTATATCTGGAAGGCTAGTCACGCTGCGGGGTTCAAACAGATCTGGCTGGCCATGAGCTATGCTATGCTATAAACAACCTCAGTGTCCCACATTGAATAGCTGCAGAGCACACTCAGGAGGCTCTGGACACTTGTGTTCTTTAATAGTAGGTAAGTGACAGTTTTGCTGATTATTGTGTTTCTTCAGATGTGTGGGGTCAAGGTGGAAAATGGCATGGAGAGTGAGAAGGAGCTATCAGGTTGCTGCTGTTGTGCTCTGGGCCTTTAAAAACCAATGCATATGGGAAAAATAGCTGAAAGAGAGAGCATTTAGTCCAAGGCAGTATGTTTGGTGGATATCTTTAAAGAGAGATTCACTCCGTGCATAGTTCCTCTAAAGAGATTTACACTTGCGACAAATCCAAACTTTATAATTTAGGAAACCTTTCAAGTTCCACTCTGTGACTCAGTTATAATAAACCACTGCTATTACATCTCAAGGACATATGCTGGTGTCAGAATGATTTTCGATTAAAAAAACAGCTTGAGAGGTCAGTCATTTATCTTTGTTGCCTGTCAAAATTTAGAATGGAATTTAAAAAGAGTTATAGAACTTCAGCTTCTGAAGGCTACTTACAGTTAATCTAACTGGCATAGGAAATACAGCCCGCTACATCTTTTGTGAGCATAGCCTATCATTTAAAGTCAAATATTGTCATTATTGTTGTTGTTGCTACCACAAGTATTTATGTGCTATCATTGACATGTTACTTTCTGTAGGTTAAAATGTACTGACCAGCTCTCTTCCTCTCAACAGCGGTTAACTGAGCACAGTTTCAAATATCAGGGATGGATGATAATGCTTATTAACCAAAGAGGTAGATGATATCTAAGAGTTTCATTCACTTTGCTCTCTTCAGACATTAGAGCTAAAATCACTTGACTGCTGGTGTAGTTGAATGCAGCATCATCTCTTACTTATCTAAATTATCTGCCATCTTACATCACAGAATTTAACATCTTTGATGATAGCTATGACCATTTTGCTCATTATAAAACTTGATCTTGTATCTAACACTGGAAATAGGACTGCTATAGGTCAGACATTGGTTATTGTTCTCCTGCAGTAGAGGCAGGTGACAGGCTTAAATTCTTAGATCAATATATGTAAAATGACCCCTGGGGAGCAAAAGAAAACAACAAATTTTGAGGGTCTTTAATTACTGTCAGGACAGAGAGTCTAAAATAACATTTATGATGTAGTCATTCACAGAGATAACTTCAGAGGCTGTACCCTCTGAGTACATGAAAGTTAAGTAACAGTAGCCTCAATTCTCAGGAACTGTTCAGGAACTTGAAGACAAATAAGAAGTCAATAAAACATTGTGTTAAAAACCAGAATGGACATGAAACAAGTTTGAGAAACCTGGGAGTGTAATGTTATGCTTAATTAAGATTCTCTAATTGAATATGAAAATCTCAGTGTTTTGCTCAGTGTCAATGAATGCAAATTTGTACTTGTGTATGAGAAGTTAAGGGGGATCTCTAATCAGTTCTTAGAACATGCTTTTGGTTTCCCAGGACTCTGTAGTGTGCTACCTAAGACAATTATTTGCACCTGCTGACTACAGCTACATTCATAGATTCAATACCTTTACCAATATGTAATACACTTTTGAGCTGTTTTTCCTTTGATAAGAAACAACCTGAAAATACATGCCCATTTCAAATACATCATCCATCTCTCAGTCTTAAAACAATTAGACTTCTCTTCAGAAATATCCAGTGGGGGGAAAAAAAAAAAAAAAAGGATGGATTTTTGTCAGAGACCTCAGTCCAGTGTTTCATTAGCTTCATTGTCAGTGGAAGAATAATTAGTCAGCTCACTGAAGTGCTAGGGGAATACATCTGTAATAAATCCCCTTGCATATGTAACATCTATCATGCTTGATGGCAAACATATTAGTGTTACAAGAGTTGAGAAAGTATAAGGAATATTGTAATTCAGCTGCTAATTAATCCATAATTAAAGACCTAATTAATGAATAACCCTGTGAAAAATTGTCTAAAAATCAAGATGTGAAGACTGCAGTGATAAAGAGGACTCTTGTTTGTGAGACTGGCTAATTTACATCTAGAATAGGAACTGATTAATGAAAACTGTCAGTAAAGCATTATGCTGCAGCACTGGACAAAGAGAAATATGCACATAAAAATGTGTGGAAACCAAGTTCAGCCCTTGCATATCTGTTTTTAATTTTATAGTGTTCATAGTTATTTTTACCTGAAATATAATGAGTAGGTTAGTAAAATAGATATTTTCTCTTAGTTGTGATGTGTAAACCATGCAAAAGTAATTTATTTGTGTATGAAAGAGGCTAATGCCAGATTCTATCCATAAATGTCTCTTTCATGAAATGGCTAAAGAAGAAAACTAAAAAAAGACCTTAATTCATCAAAGTGTTCATGATTAAGCTCCGTGATACAGAAAGACACTAATTTCTGAAATTAACTTCACTGAAAGTTGGACTAATTAATAGCTTGAAAGTGTCACTGTCTGTCTGTGTTTGTTTATGTAGGAGCCAGCTGGCTGAGACTGTACTCTTGAGAGAGCAGGAAGGAACATTTCAAACTCACAAAACATCTGGGCTCATGTCCAGGTGTCAGGACTGCCTTCTCCAGCCCTGGAGCAGCTTGTCTTTCCTCTTGTATTTATTCTGTGCTGTAGCTACATTTATTTGGTCTCTGGGGACCCAGGCCTTCAGGGGGGACACCACTGTGATCCGTTGCAGTGCCGTGCCCACATGTTCCCCAGGGCCCAGCAATCACGTGCATGCATGCGTATGTGTTCTGAAACACAACCTATCTTGGATCCTGGACCTCAAACTCTCACTGTCAATCGGCACTTTTGGAGAGACTAATGACAGATAAACCAACCAAATTATCAGGAAGGATAATTCCCTGCTGGTGTAGAACAATAAGAGATTGTTACTAGAAGCAAAACAAGGCAGGGAACAGCAACTTCCCACTTTACACTCCTCTCCCACTCTACAAGTGTGACAGAGAAGCACTATCAACATTTACAAGCTGTGCTCAGTTAGCAAAATACAGTTGTATACAGTGAACATTGCCACAATCTCTATTGCTCTTTCAATCACAGCATGTTTCTCTAATTTAATCTTTTCCTGATAACATAAAAAATGTGTTCAGTTGCTATTGAAATGTCAGGTTTCCTCTGAATTATTTAAAGACTTGAGAGATGAATGACTTGATAATTCTGAAGCACAGTGTGAGTGAGCTTATTTCCTAAGAAATTGTTTGCAGGATTGGTAGGAAATATTTCACTCACATTTTCCCTCATGTAATCCTGCCAGTAATATTCATTAGAGTGCAGCAGATCTCCCACAGTGATTATTTGAAAGAAAAAGGACCCAAGTGAAAGGTTGTTAAGCAAATTGAAGAAACCAAAACATTAATAATTTAATAACTCATGTAAAACAGCAGAGGAAAGTGCTGATTTTTAGGGCAACCAGGTGCCAGGCAAAATCAGGAGAGCTGTTAACAGAGACTAATACTGGCTATACCTGTAGTATTAAAACTATGTTGGACTCTTTCAGATTCAAGAGAAGACACAGGTCTTATTCTACAGAATACTGTGCATGCACAAGTTGGCCAGCATTAACACTGATGCCAGCTGTGTTCAGAGGATTTTAAACTCTACAATAATAAAGCCAATGGAATTTTGACTTATCATTGGCTGTATTCTACTCACTGCAGAGAAGACAGATAATGTTGGTAAACAGCAAGGAGCTGTAGAGCAGCTTGGTACAGTTAATCTTGGCAGACCACAGAGTCATCATATCTAAGAATACTTCTCTTGTGCTCCACTATTTTTCTTTCCAAAGAAGACCTTGCCTTGTCTTTATTAATTTTTTTTGTGATATGCTTCCAAAGGTGTCTACACATTGATTAATATATCTCAGATATTAAGATAAGTGCAGAAAGTCTGAAAACTGTTCTTTCAATGAAGGTGCTGATTTGAAAAGCACTTTTTCTCTGTGGAAGGCCATCCATCCAGAATTCAGTGTTGCTTTTAGTTCACACATCCTTAACCATTTTTTGAAGATTGGGCAGTCCGTGGTACTTTGTGGTGCAAGTTGAGGTGACTGAGATGAAATTCCTTTAGAATTAAACACAAGGAGCATCCTAATGAAAAGGCATCCTAATGAAACCTAGTTGCCTCCAGTGGTCCTCCATACTCAGATTGGTGACACTTCCAGAGGTATTGAAAGTCATTTCCCCCCTTTATATCAAGCCAAGGGGGAAAAAAAGAAAAGAAGAAAAAGAAAAAACCAGTCATCAAATGCCTGCTCAGGGTTCAGAGGTGAAGTGGAAACAAATACAAATGGTCATGAGATCACTGGCTGCTATCAAAGATGGCTGTGGAAGCATCTGTGGCAGACCTGTAAACAAGCGCTGGAGATACCAGTAGCTGAAAGGGAGCGAGGACATTTATGGCACAGTATATTAAACCTCTCCAGTTTTAATGAAGAATTTGACATTTGAAGTATGCATATATTTGTAACAACAACATGGATAACAATAAATAAAAAATAATAAAGGTTACAGACATAACAATGTAGTTTTCTCCTTTTTCATTCTATATATTTTCAACACCTTGCTGAAGAGATTCTGTTTTAGAGCTTCTGAGTACTCCTGCTATTTAAAAAAGAATGTCTGAAATAGATGCTGGAGAGTAGTCTGCCTACTTTTTGGTGGATTTATGCAATAAAATAAAATAAATGATAATACAAATGCTAAAATAAAAATAATTCATGCAGATACTTAGGCAGATGCTTTTACCAGCAATAATATTTGGCATTAATATTATATCATTTAAATAAAAACATATGATAAGTATCATCCCTAAGATTATGGGGTTTTGCCAGTTAATCCTCCAAATGCCTACGAGTATCAATATAACTATACACATGAGAACAGTGTTTGATTTTAATAGGCCTATTTATAGACACATTTAAATGAATAAAGTTTCTGCAAAATTAAGGAAAGGTGTTTTCATCTTTCTGAGAATTTGTGTACAAGTATCTGCAAAAGTAGTTTTTCTGCTCTAATTGTGTAGGGATAGTTCACAGCAATAGGGCACACAAACCCAAGTGCTGTCAGAAAAAAGACTGCTCTTACAGAGCAAGAACTTCTCTTCACCATAGCTGACCCAGAGAAGTGGCAGATTATTAAATCCACCTGGTAAAGAGATGGACCTCAGTGTTGAGATAGGGCTTACAACAGGAAGAGAGGGTTGCTTAGTAGGAGAGGGGCATGGTAATGTGTTCTAGTGAGGGCACAGGACTCTGGAATGATGAAATTGAGAATATTTTGCAGGCTATTGTATCTCGAACTGAAAGTACATCCATAGGGAGGGAAAGAATCTGTGGTTTATACTGTAGAAGGAAAATTCCATTTATACAGATTCCTGTGATTTCCTTATTGATGAAAACAGGGACAAGGCTGACATAGCCTGCTGGTTGAAGAAGGGATGTTGCAAAGGCTATGGTTCAAAGGGACTTTTTATTTCCCCTCTTCCTTAAAAAAGCATAGAGAGCAAGAAGGAGTGAAGCCAAAGAAAATTTCCTTCTTCTGCCACTAATTCAAATTTCTCTGGCTACAAACTCTCATGTCACCTTGCCAAGTAATGCAATGCTTATTAAAAAAAAAGGTGTTTTTAAAATTTTGAGATTATTTATTTTATTATATTACCTAAAAATATTTCCTTAAATGTAATGTGTGTCTGCTTCTGAAGGGAAAAATCTCAGAATAGCTAAAAAAAAAAAAAAAAAAAAGTATCTTGAATGGCCAGCTTTGTTTCTGAGCTAATCATTACAAAGAAGACAAAATCAAGTTGACTTCCCAGTACATTGCCATTTAAGGATATTGATTAAGGTCTTACAGAGAACTTCTTGGGACATGTAAATGGCTAGGGATAAGATTATTTACTTCCATAGATGTGCACAGAGAACTAGTTTCTCCATATATGATTCTCTTGTAAATGACATTGCCTTCTTTTTTTGTTCCTGAATTCCTTTTCCCTTGGAAAGTGCTGTATGTTAATTATCATATGTTACTGAGCAGCCTTGTTTTGTCATCTATCTCACTAATAACTCAAAAGACTGATGAATGTTATAACCATGCATCATCTAAGAAAGGTGTGTTGATGATCTACAGCATAGTTTAGATGTAGGTGTTACTCAAGTCAAGATGACTTTGAGCAGCGAATGCAGTGTAGTTATGAAGCAGGGCCCTGTGAATGCAGGTCATGACTGCTGTTGTGGTCAGGACTTGTCCTTAATGAGAGCAGAGTTTCTTACCTGCTCCTGGTAAGAAATAGCTTTTTGTTTTTCACTTACTGCCATATGGATGGGTTAGGTAATCCTCACAAGTATGACAAAAGCCTGTCCTTAATGGCCATGTGTACATAGGGAATGAGAAAGAAGCAATACTGTATCTCAAAATGATGGGGAAATTGTAAGAGGAGGGGCGCTGCAGGACGTACAGACTTGGGTCAATAACTGTATGACTGCTTTGAGCAGAGCAGTTGGATGAGGTGACTTTTAGAGACCCTTTCTAACTTTGTTGTGGTTTCTGACAGTGGACAAAATAATAATGATTACCTGTGAATAACCTAAGTCTGGGAGGAAACATATCTGTGTTCCTAGATGAAGGGAAGAAGTTAGAAAGAAGTGTATGATTGAGACTTTTCTCTATCCAAATGGACCTTACCACCTGTGAATAATAGATGATAGGTTTGAGTTTTCCTCTACAGGCTTAATCTGATGTTTGGAAGAAGGAAACTCCTGCATGTGAATTTGAACATGTATTTCTAGAAATCAAAATCATTATTAGCAGTTGCTTCTTCTGTTACAAATTCTTGCCATGCACCAGTAGGTATCCAGAACAACCTACACTTAATATCAGTTAAGCCTAGTTTAGCCAGTTTTTGTTTCTGGACAACATTCTCATCATCAGGAAAATGGTGGTGTCATCATTTTGGCAAATACAAATTCTGCCATCGTGCTTGATACTTCATGCCCATTTTTTAGACAAGGATATAGGATAAGCAACAGTCCTGTGAAGATTGCTAGGTGACCTTTTCAGTGTTGTAGATGTCAAAAAGCATATCACATTTGTCCTGATGCATATTTTTACAGCCTTATTCACCCTGTAATCTGATCAGGATTTGTGGCCTTGCTCCTTTTGAAGAGATTAATTCTGAGGTGTTATGATGGACAGCTCTCACCTCCTACCCAAGTTCCTCTTCTTCTTGATTTTACTATAGAAGAAAACCCCTCAATGCCTTGCAGCTTAGTGTAATATGTGGATAAAAGCTATATGTGGATGGAAGCAATATGTTGATAAAATGAACTTTTACAACCTAGTACTTAATAAATCAGTGTCTCAATAAAGAATGGATGACTTAACCTGTGAGACAGAAAGGTGAGAAACATGTCAAGGAAAAGGAGCACTTTCACACTCTATTCAGGCTCTGTGTTGATTAAGGCCATCTAGTTCCAGCAGAGGTCAAGGGTCCAGCTGCAACTTCACTGTCCCGCAAAAATTCAGCTTCTGCAACAGCCTTTCTACCAAAACACATTTCTATGAGTTGTTCTAATTAAATGAATTATACCTTGCAGGGTGACTGCTGATCTGCAGTTACTGCAAGGGGTGAAGTCCTTGTCACTGGGTTTCTTTCTCCTGTAAGCAGAGGTGAAAGTTTTATTTTATGAGGTAAACAGTCCCTGTAAATTAGTAGTGAATATGTTTTAGAAGGACAAACCTTTCCACAGAGAATAAGGTCACTGTTTTAATTACACTGTTTTAATGGGGTTTTGACTCAGCTGTTGTCAGCTGTTAGTTCCAGATAGGTTAGGAACTATTTTTGCCTCATTTTTAGTGCTTGCAAAGATAAAGAGTAATAGGTGCAGCTTTATGAACAACAAAGATAACATTTTTTATAAACATCCTAAGATACAGAAGGCTATGTAAATAGAATGATAGTGGTCTCTGACTAGTTTCTGAGCCAGTGCTTCTTGGTATTTGAAAGGGCCTTTCTTACTGACATGACTAACAAGGTGAGCAGGTAGGTATCTTTGCTCGGCATGTACCTATGCATAATTCTTTTTAGTCCATGCTGTGCATTTTCCAGAGGACGTGAGGGTGTTTTCCTGGATCAGAATAAATTATTCCATTATGTGTTATGTTCTAAAGAGGGATGTGTAGGTGAAAGGGGATGAAAGAGAAAAGGGACAGTTGCGAATTTACAAGGGAAAAAATAGAGAGGGGAGAAAATTTTCCCCTTTATCCTCAATATTATAACAGAAGGACAGATAATAAATAGCCCCAGCTGAAGGACACAATGCTTGGAAAAAATGTTGACCAGCATCTGAGGAAANCCCCCAAGCTTATAAATGGTATAATAAATGTGTTCTCTAATAAAACGTCACACAAAGTTTAAATAGCTGACTTTCCTCTGTTGGTTATCTAGCCACATTTCCTGAGAGCCAGTATATTGTGATGATTGTACGCTCATGAGCAAGAAAATATAGTTTCACCTCTTTTGCCAGGATTTGTTTGTGTATTGCATTAGAGATTTAGTAGGTGATTAGTTTCCTATGTTGGTG
>VYXD01009355.1:0-12299 GCA_013397195.1 Hylia prasina | reverse complement strand
CTGGTCCCCTGTCCCAAATCCCAGCTCTGTGTCCCTCTGGCACTGGGACATTTCCCAGGGGAAAGGAGCAGGAATTCCACCTGGTCCCCTGTCCCAAATCCCAGCTCTGTGTCCCTCTGGCACTGGGACATTTCCCAGGGGAAAGGAGCAGGAATTCCACCTGGTCCCCTGTCCCAAATCCCAGCTCTGTGTCCCTCTGGCACTGGGACATTTCCCAGGGGACAGGAATTCCCCTGCCCAGCCTCTCTCCCGGACCTGCCGGGTGTGCTGGAGCATCCCCAGGGCTGTGCTGAATTTAACCCTTTGCTTCCCGGCCCCCCCAGAACCGGGACGTGCCGGGGCTGTGAAATCAGAGCTGCTGGCGCTGGCTCGATCCCTTTTGTTCTCGCGTGGTGGTCTCTGCTCCCAGCCTGCCACGACCACAAAAAGCGCCTCACTTGTTCCTTCTTGCCGAGCTTTTCGCTGTCCTTCAGCAGGGGAAGCTTTCAATGAGACACCGTCAGCGCCCGGGGGCAAAAATGCAAAGCAGACAAAGCAAAACCCCCCCAGCCCAACCCCCAAAATCTCCCCCGACAGCTCCAGGTGCAGAATATAACACGGCCAGGGGAAACACGTGAAACTGTGCTCCTTTCTGAGCTGGAATTAAAGGAATTGGGTTAATGGGTATTTAAGTAGATGCACATGAAAACAGATTGGCTGCAGATAGGAAACAGGTGAGTGCAAACAGGATGGGTGATAAGGGGACAGGTGGGTTAATTAAGTTGCTGTTTGAAATACAGAAGAGGGGTGTGAGGTAAGAAGGACTGGAAGTGCTGGAATTTGGGGTGGCTGGTTTGAATTTTAGCCCCTCATGACCACAAAGCTGTCACTTAACAGGAAAATGCTTGGAGAGAAGGGCAGAGCCTTCCTAAAACTGAGAGAATTCATCTCTCCTGGAATAACCTCCCTGAAACTCCTTCATCCAAGTAAAATTTTGCACCCAACTCCCTCTCGGGCCAAGGCAGAGAAGAAACATTTACCGGAGTATCCCTGAAGCTGATGAGAAGGGAAGGCAGGAGCAGTCAGCCCCTCTGGGGGCTGTGCCCTCATCCCAGGTCAGACACCTGCACAGGTAGTCAGTCAGCAGCAAGCCCTGACCTTCATTCCTCCCAAGAAACACAAATAAATCACAAACAATCCTGAAGATGGCTTCAATCACCCTCTTCACAATTCCCTTCCTTAGGGAAAATCTCTCCTGGAAGGCTCCAGTTCAGCTCTTGTTTCCCTGGCTGGCAGCAGGATGGTGAAAAGCATTGGGATTGTTTTGGGGGTTTTTTATTATCCTGGGAGAAATTAAACCAACAGACAATTCTGGAAGCTCTGAGTGGAAAATCATGTCCAGACTTGTGTGTAGAAAAAAAAAATAATAAAAATACCGTGATAACAAGGCAAATCCTGCCATTTCAGGTTTATGTTACATTCATGGGGCAAGGGGGAAAAAGTCCTGCTCAGCTTTTAAAGCTGTCCTCAGTCTGCAGGCAGCAATCCCAGACTCTCCATTAGTTGTGCAGTAAAAGTCAGGAAGAGATGGGAGGAGACAAAATATGGGATGAGAGTGCAGTGGCTGGAGGATGAGAGGATGATTTCTGTGGTGTTGCTCTGGCCTAACATGATAGAATAACCTAAAAAAACCCCAACCTGGGGCACCCAGACGGACTCCTGGAGCTTCCAGCGTGGAGTTAAAAATGGACCAAGTGTTCTCCCTGTTTCCCTGGGCTCAGTTTTCCTTAGCTTTGAATCCTGGGTATCCTCTTCCATCTCCCAACACAGATCTTCAGCCAAATAACGTTCAGGGAAAAACATTGGGAAGCTCATCAAGGAGGAAGGAGGTGCCTCTGTATCTGCCACCACCTGGCTCAGGATTTGATGGATCAACAGTGCCAGGATCAGTGCTGGGAATTCCCAGCCTGGATAAATCACAGTTACATCCCATCCTCAGGCTGGGAAAAGAGAATTTTGAGCAACAAGCCGACAGAGATGGGGAGAGAACAGGAAAATTAATGTTTCTTTAATAAATTTTTCTTCAGTTCTTTTTCTAAAGCTCTCATAATTCTATTCCTGACCCCTTGGTAAGAGCATATGGATTTATCTGTGGTGATGGAACAGCTTCAATCCTGGGGAATCCTTCCTGATTCCTCACTGGCCCACTCTGGCAGCCTTTATAGGATGAGGATTAGGATTTGCCTTTCCCATGGGAATCACTCCAGGTTTGTGATGATCCTGTGGAAAGGAGCATTTCCATGGGGGAACAGCCACCCCGTGGCCCTGCAAGGAATCCCAAAGGACAACCAGGACAACCAGCCCACCTGGCACTGCAAACCACACCAGAGGTCACAACTTCATTCCCAAGAAACCTTGGGTTGATTTAACCCGCAGAAGATAATTAGGTGATAATTAACACGTAACAAATGACAGGGATTATTATTGCTGGAGCCAAAGGCAGCTCCAGGACAGATTTCCAGTCTTGGCTCAACCTGATATTTTGCTGTGGGTTGTTCTTGGGTTTTTTATTATTTTTTGGGGTATTTTTTGCTTCCCAGAATGCCATTTTTGGAGAGCCCGGGCTGCAGGAAGGCACCTTGGGATGCAGCAAGGAATGATGTGGAGCAGCCCTCTTCCTGAAAGGAGGTGATGATGAAACTGGGAGAGATGTGGCTCTGATAAACAACACCCACCTTCCCCAGCCCGTGTTTGGGGTGGCACCTGGCCAGGAGGGAGCTGTGTCAACAGCTTTAATTGGGTGCTTTTCACCCTGGGCTTGATTTGCTCCCTCCCCACCCCCCCAGCAATCCAGCAGATTTTTAATTTTTCATTTTTAATTTTTCAGTGCATTTAAGAGCACCAGAGGATGGTGGGATCGTGGACTCATGGAGTGGTTTGGGTTGGAAAGGACTTGTGAAATCACCCTTCCCTCACCTCCCGCTGGCTGTGAGGAGGAAAACCTAAAATCCAACTGCATCCTTGAAAGTTGTGGCCCTGATATTTCTGAGTCTGTGGGTTTTCAGCCTGACAGTGGCTGATTTTCTTCCCAAGGGAAGAATTCTTGGGAGAATTTATCAAGGACAGTTCCTGTAAACAATGGTTTTCTTCATAAACATTTCTAAGTTCTTATAACAACTCTTCTCCCAGGTGTTGTTTCTGTTACTTAACCAATGGAGAGAGGTGTCAGTCCTATGGACCAATGATGCCTTTTTAATGCAGCATGTTATAAAAGGGCTGGATGAATTGTAAATAAAGCCTTCTGATCTTTCTTCTACTTTGGAGTCAAACTTCTTTATTTTGTGTCTGACAGTGACAGAAAGTCACCTCAAAGTCTGCCATTCCAGATTTGCATCCTGACAAAATCTCTCCATCCTCTGGCAGGTCGAGTCCTGGAGCTGGTGCTTTCAGCAGAACAAGCAACCCCTGGCTCACACAGAGCTCCCCCCAGGTCACCCCACAGGTGACAATGGATGTCACCAAGGCGTGTCCTCGATCCCTGGATCACTCCTGCAGGGGCTCCAGCAGGCAGTGTGAGCAATTCAAGCTTTATCCTGTCCTAAAACAAGCCCCAGGTCAAGACAGGGTCAGGAGAAACTCTTCAGCCCTCCCTGAATTCTAGAGTTGGACATCGTAATTCAGGTTTTGGGGAGTTCCTTTCCAAGCCTTTAAAATCAAGGTACAACAGCAACCAGGCCTGACACTGTCCTGTCATGGATCCACTTCACATTCACCACCCAGTTAAACCCCAAAAATGGCCAAGAGAAGCCTTTCAAAGCACCCATCACCTTTAAGTGCTGCAGTTTTCCTATTTTTCCCTCTGAATTTCCACTGGAAAGGAGAACCAGTGGATTCCCATGGGGTCACCAAAGTGAAGCATGAAGGGGAAGGAGTTGTGAAGCTTCACCTCTGGGGCTTGTCTCAATCTTAGAAGGGCCCAAAACTGACCCAGGAGCTAAAATTTCTGCCTTTCCATCTTTCCCACGGCCCAGCTCAGCCCTCGGCCTGTCCTGCCTGGGCTCCATCCTGGTGGCTCTTCTTGGATTAAATTTAGCTTCTTTCCCTTCCAGTTCCACTGTGGCTGAGGACATTAAAATCCTTTCAGTGACTCCAGCAAGCTGCAGTTGGGCTGCAGAGCTCTGAATTTCCTCCCCAAGCACTGCAATAATTCTTCCAGAGACTATTATGATCCTTCCAGATGTTGGTGTTTTCCAGGCCCTTTCCAGCACAGCTCCAATCCCACATGGAAGGGGAGCTCAGCTCTGGGGGTGGACAGTGTCTGTGTGATTTCCTCAGCTCCCTGAGCCTCTCTTCCCTCCCTGCCCTGCCACAATTAGCTTAATGACTCTAAATAACCACCAGGGATCTGCTGCAATAAAGGGAGCAGGTCACAGCAAGCAGAGCTTTGAGACAAGCACCACGTTTGTCCCCCAGACTTCACACTGTTGTCCTACAAATCAAAAAATTATCATTATCCTGATGCATTCAAAAGAATTCCCAAGGTTTCCAACATGACTGTGAATATTTTTCTTTTTCCTTCTGCTTTCTCAGCAGCAGCAAACCCCAGGGTGAGGGTTCCAAAGAGCAGCAGGCTTTGCACTTATCTCCTTTTGCTCATCTCTGGCTTTGTTTGGAGAGTGGATTTTCCCTCCTTGCTTCTTCGAGTTTTGACCACAAAAATATCAAGTATGGAAAAATGGAAGTTTGAAAAGCAAATGCAACCATGCTGAGTCGTCTCAGGGGTAAACAAACCCAGCTGCTCTGGGGGTTCCATAATAAAAATGGATTTTTGCTGTCGACTGTGGGTCCAGATTAGGTGGAAGGGGAGAGGAGCATTATTTATTTATCTTTAATTGTCTAGGGAAGACTTATTTATTTATGCCTTCTTGTTCCTTAGCTGCAAGTGCTGCCAAAACTGGATAATTCTCCTGCTGACACCTTGGGAGCTCATGGGACAGAGGACAATCCCTGGGGAGGAGCACAACCAGTGCCAGGGAAAGAGAATTCAGATTTCACTCTGTTGAGAGCCATGAGATCCCTCCTATCTTAATTTTAGTATTTTCTTGGCTCAGGGGAGGCATTTCCATGAACTTCCAGGCATCCTGGTCAGGCTGAGGCAAAACTGATGGGTAGTGTTTTGTCCTGATGCCAACAATGCTGATTTTTCCGCCCTTTCCCTGCTTGGTGTGATCCCAGTCCCTCAGCAGAGCCCTGGGCACCTCAGCCCCTGGAAACTGCTGAGGGGAAACCACAGGGATTGCATTTAGAGGTGGAAACATCCCGGGGTACAAAACATTCCCTGTTGCAGCCAGGCCATGAGGGGTGACAGTGGCTTTGTCACACTGTGGCAGTGGCCTGACCTCTCAGGACACGTCCCCTGCTCGGTGGATTTGTTGTGACCAGGCCACAGTGACCAGTCAGGGCTTCCAAAGGGAAAAAAAAAATCATCTTTTGGCCCCTCATTTTGAGCCTGACAGAGAGCTGCACCTTTCCTTGGCCAGCTACAGAGCAGGAGAATGTCTGGGGGTGAATCCCTCTCTCACAGCACCCACAGCAGGCCCCGGGGTTAAGGACTCTCTTCCCTGAAGAATATTTTTCTCTTGACGTCCATCACAAGTCCCAGGGCAAAAAGCAGCAGGTCTGAACAGGAGAGGGAGGGGAAAAGAGCCTGGTTTGCTGCCTTGCAGCATTTTATCCTGATCAGGCAGGGAGATAAAGCCTCTGCTCCCTGTCAGGATCAGGCTGGAAGTGGAAGTGGCGGCCACGTATTCCCTGGTGCTCTTTGTGGGTGATTTATCACCAGAGATGCTCGTTCTCCCTCCTTAGCTGGAGTGGAAATCCAGAATAAACAGGAATAAATCGAGTAGGAGGCAGTGAGAAAAGGGTGTGTCCTGAATTGAGGAGAACAGTAAAAATAAACCTCCAAACGCTGGCACGGTGTGTTTACAATCACCTCACAGTCTGGAAAGAGAGGACAAAAGGCAGAGAGAAGGAGGACAACGACAATTTCTGGTTTATGGCAGAGTGGGTGAAATGTGGGCTCTGAAAATCAATGATTTTCCAGCTTTGCTCAGCACCTGAGGCCCTTTGGCCCAGGGCCACCAGGGCAAAACTGGGTGACAACTGCAACAGGGCTGAGGGATTTTTATCCCAGAGCAGCTGTGGCTGCCCCTGGATCCATGGAAGTGCCCAAGGCCAGGGCTGGGAGCAGCCTGGGACAGTGGAACGTGTCCCTGCCCGTGGCACGGGGTGGAATAAGGTGAAATTTAGGTCCCTTCCCACCCAAACCTGTCTGGGATTCCATGGTTCTTCAGGAAACTCAGCTGTTGAAAAGAGGAGGTGTTTTACAGCTGGCACATAGCACAGATGAACCCAAAATGAACATGTTCAATAAACTGGGATCTGTAACCTCGATTCCATATCAGAACCCGCCCCCCCCCCCCCACACAGGAGAATGAAAAAAAAGAGAAAATGNCCCAATAATGGATAATGGATAATAATGGATAATGGATAATAATGGCTTAGCTATTATTTGTGGTATTCCTCCTCATCCCGCTGACATCTTCAGGAAAAAAAAGGGAATTAGAACAAGCCAAGTGCATTCTCAGGAAGATTTGTGTTTGCTCTTCACGGCTGAGCCTCACTCAGCACAGCTTTGTTCCCAAGCCTGGCTTTATCCTCCCTCAGCTGACTTTTCACATCCTGATTCAACAAAGCCCTAAAGCCTGAGCAATCAGTGCTGGCGTAACTCTGAGCTGCTCCTGCTGAACCCGCTTCCCAGAATTTCTGCAGGGAAGGATAAATGGCACCAGGAACACGATCAAATCAGATGCAGCCCCGGGATTCACTTCTGCATCTTGCGGTGATCCGGATTTTTCCTTGGGAAGGAAAGCACCTGAGATGTCCCAGCAGGGCCTGCAATATTCCACACTCTTTTTTTCCAGGATTGGGGCACTCCACAACAGGCAGCAGCAGTGGGATTGGACCCCAAAGGTGACAGCAGAAAATCTGCTTTTCACTGCCATGGGTGATAATGGGTGATGGTGGCGATTCCCTCCTTTAGGCTTTGGATGAAGGAATTCAGTTTTGCGTAGCAAGTGCCATCATGGTTCTTTTTGGGATTCAAATTCCAGCCTCAGCTTGGGGTTACTTCCCTTTTTTCCCTCTTCTCTCTTTATTTTTTTTTTAATTTTGGGGTTTTTGTATTTATTTTCTCCAGCCAAAGGCCATGAGCAACACTTTGCCGGCAGGAAATGGGAGCAAGCACTAAAAGGAAAAATAGGGGGTAAAAATATCAGGGGACCCATACTGTGATCAGCTATCCAGAATAAAAATACAATTTTTATTTTTATATCATTTTTATTTTATAAACTATGATTTTATTTTTATAGAATTAAAAAAAACCCTTATGCTTTTTTTAAAAATACATATTATTGCTTCTTTCTCNCTTAATATATTATTGCTTCTTTCTCATCCCTAATCCTTTGTTTTCCCTCTCAGGTTCCGCCCTGAGCACAGAACAGGCTGCGTGGGGTGCCTGGCACAGCTCTGGGGCGCTGGAATCCCCCCGGGATCCATCAGATCCCGCTGCCAGGGCCCGGGAAGGGGCAGAACAAAGGGATCCCAGCCCCTCTGCAAGGTGTCCCCCTGGTCCCTCACACAGGAGGGGAAATGTCCCCCGGGAGAGCAGCCCGGCCCGTGCCTGCTGGAGCGTGGCTTTTCCGGGTGGCTGCCGCTCTGTAACCCGCCCCTGAACCTGGCCGGGGGCTCAGCCTGTGGGAATCGTTCTGAGAGGAAGGCGAGACCCGACAGGTCCCTGCTGACTGCAGCAGGAAGGCTCTGGCAGAGGTAATTCGGGAAAACCCACGGCTCCGCTCCCCTCTGGGAGCGCTGGGGGCTCCCAACGCTTCCCTCACTCAGGTGGAGCAGAAAACCCCCCCAAGTCCCACTCTGGTCTCTCCTGACTCCCTTCTTTTTCTGGGACAGGTTGGCATTGTTCTCATTTTTAACCAAGACAGGTTCTCAGCATTTCAAGTCTCAGCATTCTGAACTCAGCATTCTGAATTTTCAACATTCTGAGCCCTCACCATTCTGAACTCTCAGCATTCTGAATTTTCAGCATTCTGAACTCTCAGCATTCTAAATTTTCAACATTCTGAATTTTCAGCATTCTGAACTCTCAGCATTCTGAATTTTCAACATTCTGAGCCCTCAGCATTCTGAACTCTCGGCATTCTGAATTTTCAACTTTCGGAACCCTCAGCCTTTCAAGGTGACAAAAGGAAGATGCTGGGAGGGAAATGCCTGGGGGAAGCATTCCCAGTTATAACAAACACCAGATTTCCTCCTCACTTGTCCATCATAGCCATATTAAAAAGGCCCAAACCCTCCTAAGAAGTTCCATGTTGCATTGGGACACTTTTTTCCCCCCTCTATTTTTTTTCCCCCTCTATATTTTCCCCCTGTATTCCCCCCTCCCCCCGCCATTTTTTTTCCTTTTTTCCCTCACTTTTTTCCTAACTTGAGTTGATAATTAATTGCAGAAAAGGAGCCTTTCTCCTGGAAGTTCTGCCTTTGCACTTGTCAGAAATGTCATCTGTTAATCCCTCACGCTGAGGAGCTGCAGATTTGGGTTTTGATGCTGCAGCTCACCCTGGCCCTGGCTGAGTTGGCTCCTTGTGCCCCAGGGACAAGTGCAAGGGGACAGGAGGGCCACACACGTCTGGAGAAATTGTGATGTCTGTGACAGGAAGCTCCCAGAAACGTCTGGAAACAGGCAAAGTGAGAAATCTTTGTGTGAAGATGCTACTCTGCTTGTGGTGTCCAGAACCGAAATGAATCATGAACAAAATGAGCTGGTTTTGATTATTTTGGTGCTTTGGAAGGGGCTGCCCAGGGAGGTTTGGAGTGCCCATCCCTGGAGGTGTCCAAGGAAGGGCTGGAGGTGGCACCCAGAGCTCTGGGCTGGGGACAAGGTGGGGATCGGGCACAGCTGGGGCTCTGTGACCTTGGAGAGCTTTTCCTGGGATTCTGCTCTCCCAGCTCCCTCTCCCAGACAGCTCTGCACAGCTCTTCCTTAGCAGAGAGATAATTAACTTACAGATTTGGGGTGCTCCACGTGTGTCCTGGGCACAGGAGCTCCTGCAGTCCCCGTGCCTGGGGCAGGGAACATCTGCCTGCAGTCCTGAGCCCACAGCTGCTCTGGAATCCTGGAATGGTTTGGGTGGGAAGGGCCCTCAGTGATTACCCAGCTCCAACTCCTGCCACAGGTTGCTCCAAGCCCCACCCAACCCGGCCCTGAGCACTTCCAAGGATCCTTCTCCATTCAGACCCTCTTTGCTCACCTTCTCCAAGCCTTCCATTTCCAATTTACCCAAATATGGGTCATTCCAGGAGTTTTCCCTGCTTTCCTGCCCTTGCTGTTCTCCGGTTCCCCAGCTCCAGCTCCCCATCCTCTGCTCCAGCTCTTCTTTCCAGAACATTTTGGAATTTTCTTCTTTCCCACTCCCCTTCCTGACACCTCTGGAATTCATCTTTTCATGAAGGAAAAAGGGATAAGTAAAACAATTTGGGTTTGTCACAGCTATACAACACTTCTGGAACAATTGATTCCCATTTAACAGCCCCGTGACCCTTGGAAAAATATTTAAACCCCCTAAATCTTGTAGGAGCCAAAATCAGAGCTGTTTAATCACGGAGCAGAAGAGAATAAACCTCTCTGCAGACCCACACAGTAAATCCTTTAAGAAGTTCTAATGCATTTATTAGAGAAAAGAAAAAAGTTGTGGATGTTTCAGAGGTCAGGAGAAAACGCCTGGGAGACCCATTCCAGCTGATCCATGGAGGTCACTGTTTATATTTTTTTGCTATTTATGTGTGAAATGTTCTCTGAATGAAGGGCATTATCTGACAATTTACTGCTGATTTTCTCCAAAAGGTGGGAAAATGGATATTCCAAAGGTCTCCAGGCAAGAAAATGAGATTGAAATCAATTCAAAGAGGTTTTTGTTGTTGTTGTTGGTTTTTTTCTGTTTTGGTTTTTTTTTTTTTTTTGTTGTTTTTTTTTCTTTGTGCCCTGGACTCCTCTTGGGAGTTGTGGATGGTTTTTGTGGGTGAAAACAAAGGAAAAAAAAAAGGGAGGCAGCAAAAAAGGAGGGAATTCAGGGACAGGGATTCCTCCCTGAGGAATTATGTGGGGAGGACACTTTGCCTGTTTAACAACTCTTCCTGTCATGGCCAAAAATTGCTCCAGGTGATGCCTTTGGTACCAGCTCCATGTTTATAACCTGCAACTGCCCACAGATGGGAATATCTGGGGAGCAGGAATGGCAAAGATCACAAAAATGGGTGGAGGGAAGAACAGCAGGAGGAATTCTGCAGAAATGAAGACTGGATTTAGCCAAGGCAAAGCCTCTCTGTGTTAATTAAGGTTCATTATGGACCAAGGTTAAATAATCTCAGGGAAGCAGAGATCTGTCTCCAAATCCTGGAGGATCTCCATTTTCCACTTGAAACTTTATCAGCTTTCAGACAATCCTGGATAAATGGGAGGGCCAAGCCTGGGAGCTTTGGGAAATTTCCCCTTGGAAAAGATGTCCTTGAGAAAATTTTCCTGCTTTTTTCATCCTCAGGGAGAGGTGAGGAGGATTTAGGAAAACTCTGAATTTTCCTCGTATACCCAGCAGTTTTTGGGGCTGGGTCTGCCCGAGATGGGAGTTTGGGTCCGTCCTACAACAGGGACATGGAAAATCTCTGCTGTGAGAGCTTTTTTTCCCTCTGGAATGGGAAAATGATGTAGATTTGTAGATGGGGGTCTTATATTTCAATCATAACAAACCTTACCAGGTCCAGAATCCCACAGAATTGGGGCCAAATAAGTGAAAGTTCAAAGTTTTCTGTTGTTATTTGCTCTGATCTTTTTTTTTTACAGGAGCATATTCTTTATAAGCTTTTGGAAAAGTAGTTTTTGAAGCAAAAGAGAGAGAAAAAAATCATGTTTGGACACCTCAATTCTTCTTGAAAGCATTTCAAATCTCTACTTTTAGGCTGCTAAACCAGAATATAAATAATTATCACACACGACAATTTGCAAAGCTTTTAATTAGCAAAACTACCAGAAGAAAAAAAAAAAAAAAAAAAAAAGAAGAAGAAGTGAGGGAGGAAAAAAAAAGCAAAAAATCTCAAGAAAACTTGCAACAGGTTTTCTGTAAGCTTGGGTGGAGTGGAAAAAGTGAGCCAAGATAATTACCCACACTTAGTCATAAGGAGCAGGAAACACAGTAAAAGAAAAAAAAAAATCTAATTGGGGCTGGTTTTCATATGTATATATTAAGGTGTTAATTTCCATCACATCATACAATGCAAGGACTCGGGGTTTGGAGTGCAGGATCCTCGGCCTGCAGATGGAATGACAGCAGAGAAGGCAAGAGCACGTGCAGATGTTGGAGTGCACAGGGTTAAATACCCACCCAGCAGCTCAGGCCTGGCTTTGTGCTCGTGGAGGGTTTGGTTTCTTTGCTTTCAGGCAGAAGCTGCTGCCACTGGGACACAGGAGGGACAAGAGCAGGGCTGCAAAGGCACCAGGCAGGGGAGGGCACAGCACAGAGGTCCCCCTTTATCACAGGCCAGGTGCGGCCGGGTGTCGGACAGGTGACAGGGACAAACCCCCAGGGTGGCTCAGAAGGACCACAACAACCCCCAGCTCCTGCAGAAAGGAGTGGGAAACTCACCTTGGTGCCACAGGCATCCCTTTCTCCCAAAGGAACGAGAGCTGGACATGCTCCTCCTTTGGAGGCCTCCAAATCTGATGCTCTGGGACAATTCCACTGCCAGAGGGGTTTGACCCATCAGTTATGTTCAGTTTGCAAGGGCAGGCTTTAATATCACGATAATAATCTTTATTTAACAAATAAAATTTATTTTATTATACTTTAATGTCATTAAAGCACACTTTAATATCATTATTAACAAACAAAATCAGCTGAGCAGCTGGAGCACTGAGGGGAGATTTGGGAAGGCGGAATTTAGGGAAGGAGCTGGAAGGCAGAAGGGAATTGAAATGAGGAGAGCTCAGGATTGCCAGAGCTCCAGGGGAGGAGGATTTCAGGAGCACCAATGGAGAGTGGGAATTTGAGGCTTTCCAAGAGCTCAACCTCCCTGCTGGTGTGGAGTGAGGCAGGATCCAGCAGGGATGGGAGTTGTGGGTGCTCGGGAAGGCCACGCTGCCCTGGCTCCTGTCTGTGTCCTGCCCTTGCTGCCCTGGAGTGGCTCCCTAGAGCAGA